>JALLAU010000499.1:0-14770 GCA_036939495.1 Thalassiosira hispida | reverse complement strand
CAACAACACCTCCCCGCCATCGCTGACGATATCCGAAGCGATCAAGAGTTGTTCTTCGCAGACGACGAGGACGAGCCTCCTCCGTCGATGTCACTTCCTCCATCATCAAAAGCCGCAGCGTCTGCTGGCCGTATGATGCTATCTTCAGGATTTCGCTGTGACGGTGGCCGAAACGTCGGTCCGATACAACCGCGCCGGTCAAGCGTTGGAAGCGTTGGCTTGCCGCGAGGATCGTCACAGAAGAAGATGGAAAATTTACAACGCGAAGTAGACCTTGCGCTAGAATACTTCTCCCAAGAGACAGATAATGAATTGGATGACTTCGATGGTGATGATTATCTCAACCGCCATCCCGAGAAATATCAGCGTGTGGAGAAGGGTTACAGCGATGATTCCTTCACAGGCACGGCCGCTACATCATTGGCCACCTCGGTCTTTACCAACTCCGACAGTGATACCGAATTTAGTGATTGTCAGTTCAATAAGGTCTTGTCTTTATCAGAGCAATCCTCTACAGTGTCGGCAGCCGAACCTCAAACCCGAAGAGCGTCCGGCGCCGCATCCTCCCCTGGAGGCCTGTCCCTGAAGCACAAGACCAAGTCCATCATATCACTTCCACGGTCTCTCTTGCCATCTCAAACTGCCATGAATTGCTTGGCCGAAGAAGATGATGCTTCCTTAAAGTTTGAAAATGTGCTATCACGTGAACTGAATAAGATATGTATATCAGAGGAGCAGAAGAGGAATCTTGATTTCAACTCGAATGGTCAGCAGCTCTTAAGGAATGCAATGGAGCCGTTTTTGGCTGTTGCCCGTGAGTTACTTTCTACCCAATGCACTCATTGTGTTTTGGTATAATGTTTGGCTCATTTAATGCATTTTCAACTACAGGGAAACAGCGTGAAGAAGCAAGGCAAGGATTCTTGGACACACTCTACAAGGTCATCCAAGAACCTCCGGAAAGTGCCAGTCGTCCCTCAACCTCATCTGAGTTTTCATTTCCCATCGGTTCAACCTACGGCGTCCCTTATCCAACATTAAGAAACGAGTCATCATTCCTCTATGATGTGGAATCTTTCCCTCTCGCCCAGGTCCTTGCCGAGACTCTGGGTGTAAAAGACCTATCAAAACTCCATCTAGATCATCCACTCAAAAAGGACAAGGGCCGGTTACTGGCCTCGCTCCAAAACCGAGGCGTACGTCGAAAGTTTCACCAATGCTTTGACTCCTTCGTTACCAACCAAATCATCCCGCTACTACACTCCCAGGCCTTGGGCAAGGGTGTCTTTTACACCAATCGACACCAGTTACAAAAGGGCAAGCCTCAGAGCATCATTTATCGCTATCAGGCATTTCCCTCTATCAACATTGTCCGTCCTGGAGAATCTTCCACCGACCCGCATTGTGATATGGCACAAGGTCATTCTATTGGGAATATCAGCTATCATGTTCCACTGACCGCCACGTTTGGTACCAATGCCGTATACACAGAAAGCCGTCCAGGACGGGAGGATTGGCACCCGCTATGCACCAAATCCCCTGGCCTCGGATTTCAGTTCGACGGCGCAAGATGCCTGCACTTTAACCTCAAGAACGAGACTGACATTACAAGAGTTAGTCTCAACTTCCGTATTGCCATCACTCGCGCACCTGACTGTTTCGATGATATTGAATTTGATCCGGATGATCAGCTATGTTGTCCGGAATTGCTCAAGGATAAATTTTCCCAGGAGAACCCGGGATTTTACGACGAGGTTGTGGTTAATGTTGGTGACCGAATGTACAGATCATTTGGTCCGGTCGTTACCAAGAGAAGGACTGGGATCTCCGTTGTTGGCTAAATAAGCAAGCCGTGTTAAGGGATATTATTGGAGAGAGAATGCTATCTATCTCCACTAGATGTCAAATGGGCGTGCTGCTAATGATGCTTCTGTTTAGAGCTATGTTATTTGGAGAGCATCCGTGTCTAGAGCTATATTATTGGAAAACAAATGCTATCGTATCTTCGCTAGATGGCAAAAGGGTGTGCTGCAATTGCTATATTTAAAGTAACCCCTGACTAATATGCTAAGATTCTTGCAGACTGGTCGGCACCCTGCTTCAACCTCAATACACCATTCCCATCTTGGATGGAGTCTTCCTGTCAGCCCACCACTTTGTAATTGATATCCATCAACGGGACATGCTGTTAAATGGATGCTGTATATGTTTGTAATGCATCTACAGAATACTATGCACAAGCTATGATTCACTATTTAGTAAGCACCCTGGCTATGTTACCCATGTAACGAAGTATGGTATACTTTCCTCACATTAGGTTTGGTCTGTCCCCTCTCCTCATAAATCATTAGTAGACGGGCAATACCCTCTTTCTTACATGCACGTACAGCCTTTCCAGGAAATTGGGATGCAATCTTTTCCCACACAGATGCTTGCCGCGCCAAATAAGAGTTTGATTCATCTTTACTCTGGTCTTGCACATTTAAGCAGCCCAAGTCTTTGCAGTATTTCACCATGAGCGAGTCCAGCAAAACACGTTCATGGAATGTCCATGTTCCATCTGTTGTAGGCGCTGCACTGGTGCCTATCTTCTCATTTTCGCCATTATTTCCAATGAGACTTTTATAATTCTTGACGCTCCTATCCTTCACTAACGCCTTGAAATAGGAGTAGGCATATACTTTTACATCCTTTACTGACCATTTTAGTTCAGATGCTATAGCATGCCACGCCCTTGCAGAAGAGCCATGCCTTTCAAGCGAAGTGATGAATTCATTGTGCAATTTCAGCTTGTGATTTTCCCCTGGAGGTGTAGCCCCTTTTGCTTCTGATCCACCTTCATCTTGCAATATTGCCTTAGGTTGATGCTGCTCAGTTTTTGCTGGAGGATTTTCATCTTCAGCATCTTTCATACTTTGAGAACCATCCTTTGTGTCTCCATGAATTCCATCAGAGACACCTGGACCTTCTGATAGTCTCTCCTCAACTGAGCCAATCTTTTTATGATCTTCGGCCCAACAGACACCACGTAATATTTGAGCATTATTATTTGTTGTACCCTTGTAATAATTGGGAATTTCCACGTCGAAGCGGAATTTTTGAGTAGTGGTGTTGCACTCGATTATTTTATTCTGACTGTTCGCATTTGCACCCCTTGAAGTAGAACGCTTCCGCCGGCGTGTCCTCCCATTATGACTCCGCCAAGACTGAGATTCGCCTTCCATGTTCAAATCAGGTGGTTACTTCGGTCCGTGCAATCGTGATGATCCCGTCTGATGGAAAAGGGTAGTATGAGAGGGGCAGGGAGCTCTTTGATACAGTCTTATCCAAGAAGAGATGATGATATATAATGGCTGGCCGATTATGGATTATGGCAGATTATGGCCGAGCTCGTATTATACAATGCGAGCTCTGATGGTAAGAAAACATTACTACGATCCTCTCTACTCTTCCTTCCTCTCGCCCGGCCGCCTCCCGTTCTGCTCTTCGGACTTCGGATCTCTTCCATCAGCCCAGAACAAATGCCGACAGATGCAAAATGCAACCTAATGCAACCGTAACTCTCTAGAACTCATTTATCAACAACTCTTGTTGACCTATCCACAATCCAGCTGAAAGGGAATCGTTGCCAAAGGGAAATCCGCCAACATAGAACTGAAACATAGCGAATAGCTGTAGACATCAACAACAATTTGAGGTAATCATGTTTGATGGATCCTTTCGAACAAACAAAAGAGAGATCAACCTCGCCGGCGCATCAGCATCTTCCAGATCATCACGAAAGACTCATCTGAATGTGGCACGGCAGCAGCGTCAGGCACGGGCACAGGCCAAGTTGAAACTCAACGGTGCAAAATGCCTTCAGAGGTGTTGGAGAGGCAGCCGTAACCGAAAGATCATTGCAAAGGAACTGGATGGCCAGTTTCAATCCATGATGCAGGATCTATCCAATGGCGTATGCAGCTCACCTACGCAACTGGCTGATCAACACCAAAAAGTATCCAGAGCAGCTTCCCTTCTGGCATTTCGAATGAGTCCCGCCCTACTACCCTTCTTTGCATCTCGTCACATTGGTGGATCTAAAGCTGAATCCACCAGAAAGAAATGGGGAGCAGAAGATGGATTGGCTGAAAAATACATGCGACAAGATTTACTATCGTTGGAAAATATTTTGCAGCGTTGTCGCAGTAGCGGCCAACAAAATGGTGCAGCCATCTCGCCAATTGCATCGAGAAGGATTGTTTCCATCACTCTGGTACTTCTACGCCAGTCTATTCATTTCCAATCCCAAAATAAGTCAAATAGTGACTCTGGAGCAATAGAGGGGGAGAATCGATGCCTTGTCCAACTTTTGGATTACTTACTAGATGCGACTTTCTCAGCCAATGGCAGTGGCGGTATGGCTTTGACAAACGTCAATGACAATGTATTGGCAAATCGGCCTAGCGATTATTACATGAGTGCTCTTCAGAACAAAAATGATTCATCATCTCCTTTTACTGCAGGATGGATGATCAATATCTTCTTATGTTTCCAGGATTTTATGGCTGTTTCACCAATGGATGTTTCGCCAATGGATGTTGATGGCTCAAATAATGATGGCAATGAAATGCAGCTATTGCTCAAATGGTGTTGCCAAATAGTTTTGCACTTGGCTTCATTGGAGCAGCAGCAACTGCAGCAAATGACATCATCGCCAACAAATCATCCGTTGATGTATCAACAAGGTCTCGCGTTGTTGGCTTCCATTGTTTTTACATCGTCGGAGGATGATTCATGGGTAACTGAGCAGCTTACGTCGTGTCTCATGAAACTAGAACAGCATCTGAGAGGAGGCCCACCGAACGGAGGAGGGAGCGTAACCAACTCTGACATACCTCAATTCTCTCTCATGATTCATTATCTTTCCACTGCGATGAATGCTCTCTCGACCTCGTCGAGTCCAAGCGTTAATACAAATGGCAATGGTGGGAACAAGAAGGTGCCTGGACTGATGCCATGTTTCTCTCCATGTTCTCCGTCGAGTGCATCCACAGCACTGATGGGTGCACTTCGTGATACGCTGTCCACGCGAGAATTCTTAGTCCTGGGAAGAGTTCTTTCGCATGCAAATGCATTGCAAACCAAAGTCAGCAGAGCCAGGCATTACTAACCTATGCCATACCTAACATTCTTCAGTACACATTACAGAATCAGGATTTGGCAATCTTAGCTAGCTTTGCTGCTCAGGGGGAGAATATCAAAATACATGCCAATGGGCACACTGATGGTGCCGCTTCATTAGCCACTGCAGCTGCTGCAGCGGCCTATGGCGGGGAAGACAGCGAGGAGGAGAGTGACGACGACGAACAGGATGCACCAGTTTCAGCACAACAGCAGCAGCAGCAGCAACAGCAACGCCCTACACGTGACACCTCAACCACCTCCACGGGACGATACTCCCGTGCTGACTTACAAACACTGCCAAAGTTGGATGCACTATACCAAACAGGTGCTTTCCGCGCAAAGAAGGTGACCGTGGATCGTCTGCGGTCGTTGCTTCGGAGTCATGGCAAACAGGTGTCGCTTTTGGTATCTTTGGCCGATAAAATCGGAAAGGGAGAGTGGATCCAACAGCTTGGCAACGCTCTGTTTTCTTCCTCCACATCCTCACCAACATCGTTGTCTTCATTGATGCCTTTATTGGCGCCGCTCCACCTACCCACCTGGCAGAGTCAAGCTCAGGGCTCTTACACCAGTGCCCTTGCCACCATCATGACAACTTGCAGTGGAATCAAAGCAGGGCGCAATGCTGCATCGCCTTTGCTTGCAAAATTGGCATTTCACGATACGTTCCTCTACGGCATGTGGAACCGTGCATCTCGTGACATGCTATTGCTCACATCTCAATCCAAGGCGGCAGATCCATCTGTAGTAGCCTCAGCGTACGAAGTCTTCTCTTCCTTTTGTGACACCTTCTCTCATAACCTACTTGCTGTGAACGATGCTGACTTCTTGGAGCGTTATCATCAGTTGGACGATTCCAAATCATTGGGGTCGAAAGACCGTTTTATTGCCAGAGATGTCGTACTCCAGCTGAAAACAATTCTCAACGATCTGTATTGGGTCCGACCTGTCCTTGCAGCAGATATCACCCATGCGCAGAACGACCCCGAATCTAATCTTTGCTTCCAAAGAGCGCAGCTCCTCCTCTCTGGGACAAAGCTGTGGAATTCGCTCTATGAGCGATGGTGGCGCCTCTACCGCGTCGTCCAATTTTGCAGCGAAGATTGCTGGTGGTTTCCCCTTTTGGCATCTAAGGGCAGACATGATAGCAACCCTATCATTCAAAGTCAGGTGACTACATTGGGAGATCAGGGGAACGACGATATGGATGATAGCAGTGTCGAATCGGCCAACATGGAGGATGGAGACGAAGCAGCTTCATTGTCCGCAAATGATGCTGGCGGCGATGCCCTTGCAAGTGCATTTCGTGACCCCAAAATAGCACGTATCTTGACTTACATCCCCCAAGCCATGCCATTCAGTCGGAGGGCAAACCTCTTCAATTCGTTATTGGAATCAGATAAAGCACGCACACAAGATGAGTCTGCATCGTTCCGCCGAATGATGATGAATTTGGAAGACGAGGAAGAATCAGAAATAGCTGGCAGAGAGCGAGTAACCATTCGTCGCGACGCATTGTATGGCGACTCAAAGCAACGCTTGAATCGATTGGGGAAGAGACTCAGAAAGAAGGTGCAAGTGACTTTTGTGAACAAGCATGGCCAGCAAGAGGCAGGTATCGATGGAGGAGGCGTGTTCAAGGAGTTCTTGGATGACTTGATAAAAGATGCTTTCCTACCAGAAAACATCAAAGAAGAGAGTGGAGAAGGAGATGACGACGATAGTGTTTTAGAGACGCGTCTCCATCCCGACTTCTTTTCAGTTACACCTCTTCAGACATTGAAGGTAAACACGTCATCAGATGGAAATGCTGCAATATTATCTCATTATGAGTTCCTCGGTCGGGTTTTGGGCAAAGCCATTTACGGTGAGTCAATTATCATGTTGCAGAGGAGCTGCCTCCTTTCTATAGGGCGAGCAATATCTCATATTATCTTTATTACTCTTTGTTCTTTTGCAATAAAACAGAATCAATCTTGGTGGAGCCTCAGTTTTGTCTACCCTTCCTCAACAAGCTTCTTGGCAAGCAAAACTCACTCGATGATTTGAAGAACCTTGATCCTGAATACTACAAGAATCTCAAGTCTCTACGACACATGAGTGCGCAGGAAATCAAGGATCTTGGGCTGACCTTTGAGTTGCATGACTCTGCCACTGTCACAATTGAGCTCGTGCCCGGAGGGAGCACCATCCCCGTGATCAAAGAAAACGTCATCCAATACATTCACCTTGTATCTCATCAAAAGATGAACATTCGGGGGTCTCGCCAAACTGCGGCGTTCCTCCATGGCTTCAGAGATATCATACCCGCGCAATGGGTAAGAATATTCTCGGCCTACGAACTCCAAAAGCTCATCAGCGGCGATGACGCCGTGAAAGGAATTGACGTCAAAGGCATGATGTCTGTAATGCGATATTCAGGAGGATTACATCCCTCGCAACCAATCGTTCAATGGCTATGGCAGGTGGTAGATGACATGACTCCGGAACAACAACGCAAATTTCTCAGGTAAGACGAAGGTTTTCCATGTTAGCGTTTGAGGGCGCGGCGCCACACTTATTCTTCTCACGATCCAATTTCTCAGGTTCATGACAAGCTGCTCTCGACAGCCCCTTCTTGGCTTCGCATCTATGGTACCAGCGCCTTGCATCTAACAGACTCGTCTACGAGAGGACGATCATGGCAATGACGTAGCGGAGGCGTTGGGCACTGGCAATATTCGGTTGCCGACAAGCTCGACTTGCATGAACTTATTGAAGCTTCCAAAGTACATTAGCAAGGAGATGTTGAGGCAGAAACTGCTTTATGCCATTGAGTCAGCAGCAGGATTTGAGTTGTCTTAGAAGTAGCTTTTCACCATGTCTAATTATAATTAGGCTATCATTACTAACTACCATCTTCAAGTCTTTTTCATACGAAAAAATCTCAAGATCTACCCGCCCGACCAAGGACTGTGGCACTGATCACATCATCATGTTCATGTCTTATTCAAGTCATCTTTTCATAAATCGTAGACTGTTGAGTATATAATTGTTCAGCAAACTGATACAATAGCACATCATATTCATTCTTTTTCCTCAAAACCTCCCAAGCCGCAGTGCCTTCGTACGTCGGGTGCTCCTTTCGTTTGTCGCCATTGTCGAGGTATTGTCGGACACATTTGTTTTTGGCATCCGAGTTGGATGACATCTTTCTATCCCACCCGAAGAAGCGTTCGTATCTTGAAAGTGATTCTTCGGTTTTGGAGAGTAGTCCGACGAGGCATTTCTTTCCAAATACTGATTGTTAAAGTGACGTTTGTGTGATGAGGATACAACTTATAAACAAAAAAGCAAGCGCAAACGATCACAACATATAAGAAGTGATACTTCACAAAAACTAACCTTCCTTCGCAGACTCCAAATCCTGCCAAGTCAAACTCCCACCCCTTTTATTCGCCAAAAATCTCACCATCCAATTATTCTCCGCCACATTCTCTGCAAAGTCATCAATGTTCATACCCTTATACTGAACCGTATTCGGATTACCACTTTCGTCAATTTGATAATGATGATACATCGAAATGGCTCTATCGACTGGATGACGTAGCAATGTAAAACATTTGCCCGAAACATCGTTGATGTCGTTGAAGATGGAGGCTGTTTCGAATAAAAATGGTGTGGCAATAATGTCGGCCATGGAGGAGGAACCGAGGTTCATGGATTTGGCACGTTGGATGCCGGTTGGGTTGGACATGTCGACGTTGACGTATTGGGCACCGGTTCCGAGGCTAATAATGTCTAGAACCTTTAGTGTGTTGAGTGTAAGTAATGGGGCAGTTGAAGAGGTAAGATCATTCTGACAAACTGGCTTTAAAGCAATGCACACCACTTCAATACAAGGTGACACTCCGTCAAATCAAAGTCAATACGTACCTCATCATCCCCATGGCCCTGCACAGTCCCCATGGAATTCGCCAACACCATTCGATAACAAAAACTCAAAACCGACTCGACAGTCCCGCTGGCACTACGGGGTATTCTCCAAAACACAGGCACATCCTTTCCGAAATCACCTTGCCGAATTGGTCGTAGGGGGTGATTCCATCGGTAGTAGGAATTTTCGTAGACTGTTTTGATTTCGGCTGGAGAGATGGGTCCTTGGTTAAATATTGGTTGGTCTAGTGGGGTAGAAGATGATATGGAAGATGATGGTGGCGATTCGGAAGACGATACAGGTGATTTTGCCGATGCATCTTCATGGTTGGGTGGAGGTGCACTCTGTTCAACTGATTTGGAATCCATGTTTTGATCATTGGCACTGTCATCTTCTGATTCAGCACCCCCCAAATGCAACTCTTTCAACAATTGTTCACTCTCCTGAATCCTATCGGCAAGTGATGCATCAATGACACTGTCATTGTTCCCCACTTCTTCAACGCCATCTGCTGCCATTTCTTGTAGTGATTGTGCTGCATTCTTTTGTGGTGGGTTGTTATCATTAGCAGCATCAGACATTTTTTGAGCAATGATATCTACCGAGTTATCACCACCCCATGGCATTTCCATTGGCAAGTGGTCATCACTACTTGTTACCAATGCACTGGAAGCTGCCTCATTCTTGTCACCACTCAATGATTGCTGCTGTGTTGAGGTAGAGTCGACACCATCATCCGTCCCGTCCCATTCCTGGTGCCACTCTTGATCTGCATTGGTATCCTCTAAATCATCACGTTGTGCATTATTAGCCGCATCATTCTGTGCATCTAGATATTCCAAATCATGATTTTGTGGATCATCCACCACCAGATCCTCCCCCTTGTAATGTTCCGGAACTGCAGGCAGCGACGACGACGAAGAAAACTCCTGGTGATATCCTTCTGGAGTTATGGCAGGTGTATTAGGCATGTTTGCATTCCCCGACAACTCCTCATAATGCTCTGTATTTGATGATGGTGTTGGTGGGGGCGCATACCTAGCCTCCAATGCTGGATTAAGAGGCATTTGTCCTTCCAAGTCCTGATGCTTTGGTATTGGTGGACTATACTTTTCTTCTTGTTGATACGGAGTTGTTTCCTCCAGGTGCTGATAAGGAGTTGAAAGTGTACTACTCCCCGAAACCTCCTCTTGTGCATTCGTTGTTCCCGCCTCTGTCGTTACCATCATCTGCTGCTGCTGCTGAGGCGAAGCAACGCTCACGATGGCCCCACCGGGTCCACCACTGTTTGGCGGAGGAGGGCCACCACCATTATTATTAGTATCATCCATACCGGGCCCACCGCTCAGCGTATGCTCCAAATATTGAGCCTTTTCTTCGCTATCCAACAATGCCGTAGATCCACCATTATAATGCTCGTCCGGCGGACGATCTTTATAGGTTTCATCCATGAACCCGTGGTGCAAACTCTTTTGACCGGGACGTTTCGATATTCGTTCGCCTGCTGCTACTTCAAAGTACTTGTTGTTTGATTTGTCATCTTGTTTGTGGACTAGGATGGTGCCCTCCTCTTCTTTGGTGGCCCATTTGGAAGCGTCCTCTGCAGTGGTGACACCACCACCACCATTTTCATTCCCTTTCGTAGTATGGTCCTTCAAGAATTGTTCCACATCCGCAGCGTTCGAAGCACCACCCTTTGTAGCAGCATCGCCATTGCGAATCCCATTCGCTTTCGTACGGTCCTTGATAAACTGGTCCACATCCCCAGTACCGCCGTTGCTACCAACGTGATGATGTTTCGTAAACTCATCATACCGTCCTGTTGGATCGTGATCCCGTGTCATTGTGGAATCGTCGTCGTTCGAATTGTATACGGCCATTGGATCAATGTACCCCATATTAGCATTGCCATTAGTATTGTGTTGGTTTTGGAGGGCAATGCGTTTTCGTTCATGGGACTTCCACCACGGAGTTTTATTTCGAATCATTATAAAGGAGATGAAGAAAAAGGAGAGGAGGAGCGTGCGGTTTAGGCATTGTTCCGAGCGGGATAGGACTGTGGTGGAGGATGATGGCGGACCCCTCTTTTTTGTTTTGGTGCGCAATGGCCTCTCTTCGTCGTCGTCGTCATTGCTGTAGTCGTACGCATCGTCGTCGTTCGAATCGTCATCGCGGCCACAGTTGTAAAATTCTTCGTGACGCTTTGGCAATTCTCCAATCCTGCTCTGCCCTTCTTCGTCCTCTACATCGTTTTCGTTGTGGTAGAGAGATGTGTAGAATAGTTCGTGTTGTCTTTTTCCTCTTTTCTCCTTGACATACTCTTCCGAATCATCTTCCGAAGAATCATCTCCCATGACGTCATTATGATTCTCAGTTTTGTCGTGGTCACTTTCACTACTGTCTAGATAGGCAAGCACTTGGCCATTGAACTCTAGCGGATTGTGTCCCTTCTTGGTATTCCGTCTTTTATTCTCGTTCCCTCGTGGTTTCTTACTCTGCTGCTTCTTGTTGCTCTGCGTCTCCTCCTCCTCACCTTGTCGAGAATAATATCTACCCTGATGAAACGACGGTGCCTCCTCATCTACCACCACTCTAGCATGTTTCTTCGTTTGCCTCCTATTACTACTACCATCATTATTTCTATCCATCTTCTTTTGCTTCTGAATGATATCACGTTGCCTTGCCTTCTCTTTGTGGCTCAACAAAGAAGTCATCTCTACATTGCATAGGGGTGATAAATTGAATTGTCGATGGGTGGATGATACTACCTGTTGTTTGGGCAAGTGTTGTTGATAGGCCTGATGGTGCGATGACTCTTGCTGTGCAATGAATTGTGAATGTTGTGGATGGGTCCGCGACTGTGACTGCTGAGACTGATCTTGCTGGGCAGTATATTGTTGATGGTAGAGCTGCTCTTGATATTGTTGGTACTGTTCCTCTTCCGAGTGGAGTAGTAGCGAATCGTCATCGTTAGTATTCCTCGGGATGATGGTGGATGTTCCTGAATAGCGATCATCGTACATGGATCGAGCGGCGGGTGTTTTATTAGACGAGGGGGGAAGCTGTCTTTTGCGTTGTTGTTTTGGAGGAAGGATGGATTGTTCCAACTGACGCCTGGTGGAGGAATGGCGAGATTCGGATGCAGATAAATCAGGCGGTGGCGACAATGGTCTTCTACCCTGAGTACTCTTCCTGCCATTTCCATTGCCACTGCCACCTCTCCTGCCATCATTGCTGCCGCCGCGGCTGTGGCTATTGATGGACACGGTAACAGCATCCTCCTCCCGTGATGGCATCATCATCGTCAACGGTGACTCATCCGGTGGATCCTGCGGATTCCGTCTTTTGCTTTTGCTGTTGCTGTTGGACCGGCCGCCGCCGTCATCCCCGCCCCTCGTTGCGATGGTGCTCGAATCACAACCGCCATCATTTCTGCTTGGCGGCGGCTCTTCCGATTCCGCAGGCGGTGGAGGCGGGCGTCTTAGTCCGCCTCCTCCTCCTCTCTTGGTCCTTTTGCCTCTCGCCATGGTCATTCAATTTAATGGCAATAAAAGAGATGGCTGTTGTTGTTGTTGTTGGTCGTGTTTTTATGAGCGAAGAAAGGCCGTTGATTAGATTGATGAAGAAGCCCATAATCGTATCGAATCGTGGATTCGGAGAAATGCACAGAGATTAATGACCCTCTCTCCCGCCAACATCGTTATGAGTTCCGGATGATTTGCTACTGAAATGACACCGTTGAGTTTGCCTTGCGCCTTGTGTCCTCGTCTCACCCAACAGAACGCACAGCCACAAAACCAAAACAGTACACCACAAAAGAGCAATTGTTGCAGGCGAGCTTTTCATGCGGCTCTATTGTAATGTACCAGGGGAAGAAGGGGGAACTTTGGCATGGCGAGGGAAAGAACATTCTGGCTTCGCAAGGATTCAACCGAGAAGCATCTCGGTGAAGATTGATATTATGAAATCAATGCATCCATTCATGGTATGGTACCTACTGATGGAATGGCTCGCCTAAATGAAGGAGTCGTGACATGCTCTGGAAATGATTTGTGGGTGGACGTGATATGGTCACCAGGAGGGTAAATTGAATACACCACCCGGAAATCGGACGGCAAACAAGAACGGACTAAGTGGGCAGTAGATACACATAATTCAATGGGAATGAGTCAAAAACTATTGGAACAGTTATACCATTGTAGATGAAACTCCTGTGGTTGCAATCGAACTATGTACACAGTGCTGGGATAAAGAAGAACTCCGTCGTTGTTTTTACAGTAGTTGCAGCAGCGTCGCTCCTGTTATCCAAAGGCTGCGAGCATAGTGCCAGATGCAGCCTTGAGAGGTAACGCCAGATTCCGCGTGGGGGGCTCCAACTCTGTTAGCGCATCCAGAAGCATCAGAGCTAATGCATCGGCGTTGATGTTCCATTTTGGATATGACTGGATGATAAAACATCAAATACAAGACAAACTCACTTGCCTCACAACTCGTAATCGATTCTACCAGCCCCTCTTCTTAAGATTGACTTGGCTCTCCAACTCGAGGATGGGTGGTGGCACGTTTACAGCAGAGACTGACCCCCCAGAACCAAACCTTCTTATAAACGAACCATTTAGAAGTATCGAATGCTAATGCTTAGTTTATATTGGTATTTGAGATCTCTGGAGTGCTGAAATGTAGATAAGGGAAGAAGTCCGAGCTTATGGTGAATCACTACCAATACAGTGTTGGCTACAACGAAATGAAACAATGGTCATTTCAGCTGCAAATCAGGATTGGAAAATATAGATATATCATTCGGTTTATTAAACCAACACACATAAACACTGCTGGATACAAAATAGCTGCATAATGATGGACAACCTTCTAAAGAGCAAAGCTATCCAAGCAGATGACTCTTCGGAGTGTTCGCCACATTCCTCTTCTGACGAATCCAGTTCTCAACAGTTTCTGCCAAGATTTGACTCCCTCCTCCGCAAACAATCGTAACGTGAATCACGAATGGATATGAACTCTGCATAGCCATGTCCATCCACTTAGGAAGGCTCTCGTCGAGATTGATTAGTGCTTGCTTCTTGGTCAAGCCATGAAGATCAACCATGACATTGTTTCCACAGTAAGCGTGGGTACGCTGCGACGTTCGCTTAGTTGTCTTGTACAGATTCTTAGCCTCGCCCACTCGAATCATAAAGAAGGATTTGCCTGCCTTGCCGGCATCTTCGTCTACAGGAAGATTATTTATTGTTAATGTTGGAGATGGAGCCGGCTTCGATGTCTTGCTCTTATGTTTCGGCAGTGTTCTTTTCAGGTTCATATCATTGAGCCTCTTTCGTATCTTTCTGAACTTTTCATCAGCCTCCTTGAACACAAGAGACATTGCCTTTGAGTGCTGCTGCCTGAGCTTATCTTTCTCTCCTTCAGTTGATACATAAATGCTTGATTTCGTCCGATTGCACTTTGCCTTCTCCGTCGAAGATTGTACCTTGGGTTTGTCGTGCAGCTGTTTGAGAGGAACTTTCTCCACAGACCAAGGGGATGATGGCCTGCGAGAGACTGATATTGCCCCCTTCTTCCATGCTCAATTTTATCGGGGTTTTCTTCAGATCACTCGAGAACAATGCCCTGCCATCGTATTTCAATGCAAATGATTTGATTGAGGATACACCTTTCTCAGCTGCATATCTC
>JALLAU010000498.1:0-14788 GCA_036939495.1 Thalassiosira hispida | reverse complement strand
GTAAAAGGTATCTAACTTTTTTTAGTTCCTGCGCTACTACACCGATTGCATGTGACCAGCCCAAGCCAAAACCACAAAACCAACAAGCAAATCATCCATTGACAATGACGGGACGGATACAATTGTAGTAATATCTAGGGTGAAGTTCTATCGATCGTCTG
The DNA here is from genome assembly GCA_036939495.1 of Thalassiosira hispida. NCBI lineage: Eukaryota > Bacillariophyta > Thalassiosirophyceae > Thalassiosirales > Thalassiosiraceae > Thalassiosira > Thalassiosira hispida. Next base: position 14,627 of record JALLAU010000498.1, on the reverse strand, counting down.
CTGCCGCCGCAAGTTCTATTAATCATCACAATGATATCCTTCATCTCTGACACTACACTTGCGAAAATCGCCTGGGGGTACATCTAGCCGTGTGCCAAACTGTACAATATCCCATGCCAATACTGAGATTGAGGGATATTACATGACCATCAAATAATAGGATGAGAAACAATGACAATAACAGCATGGCACCACTCAATCCCTTCTCCTCATTATCGTCCGCCAATAATGAGGAACAGTATAATAACAACGGTGGCGCTCACGACCTCCACTACGGCATTATCACCGCTGCACCCTCCTCTCGAGAGAAAATGCCACCCCCGCCACCGCGACGACGTGTTCCTCAATCTGTAGTGGAGACGTCGTCGGTGTTGTTTCATCGTCAGGAGACTGCTCGCGCTGGCAATCATGGACAACAGCAGCGCAGCCATACCAGCAACAACAACAATAACGGCGAATTATTCAAGGGAGCGCATAATAACAGCAGCAACAATAATGCGCAGCGTACTAATTTCCAAAGCCTGGGTGTGGTTCGCACCAACAACAACAACAATAGTAGTAGTGATGTCGTCATTGAGGATAACGACCAACAGCAACGCTCGTTGGACTATTCCATCTCCACAGCTGCCAACAATAATGTGGCCGATATTTCACATATAAGTACTGATACGGAAACATTGCTTGCCAATTGGCGCAGGGAGCGGCAATCGCAGAATAGTAATACTAGCATTAGCAGCAGCAGGACCACCACCAATGATACTACTTCTTCCTACATTGATCAGAAGGATGAATCGTTGGTCGGCAGTAGTGCCTTTCGGGGGCTGACTACATTTGCAGAATACGTTGATAATCAGCCGAGTATGAGGTCAAATGGAATGAATAGACAAACTTCCAACCCCAATAGTGGTGGCGGGATCACCACCACACACTACTGTTCCAATGACAGCAGTCCATTAGTGTCATGTACCCATCAAGACTTTCCCTCCACTCGAAGCACTACCACCAGTAGCGAACAACAACAGCAACAACAACAACAGCGACCATCGCACAACGCTACGGCACGGCATTTTCTATTCGAGACGGATGCCTCGGTGATATCGCACTCGTCCGATTCTTCCTCGCTGCAGGGGGGATTGCGTACGTTGCGCACTACTGATTCATCACTGCATCAAAGCAGGACCAATGATGGGAGGAGGGCAGTGGGGGGATTATCATCATCAGCTCCAGGAACATTAGCAATGGGGACATCATCCTCCATAAATAATGGCTCTCATCATCCTCCTCCGCCATCATTAATCACCCCCCACTCCACAATGGTCGATGCCACCCCGCCAACTAATGCGAATAATGGATATCATCATCAGAACGACGGACACGATTATTATACAAGGCCGACCAATCCGCACAGTAGCAACTTTAGTTTGACCTCCTCGCCGCTGTCGCGAACGAGTAGGACGCGAAGTCCGATCAAGAGTCCAGCGAAGGGAGGGGTTACCACCGCAATAAGGTATGGACCTTCGTTGGACGGTCCAGACAATAAGAGCGGGTCACAGCGACACCAGCAGCACCAGCAGCAGCAACAGAATGAGGAAAGCTCGAGCGTTCCAACGGCGGTGGTTTGCAACAGTGGTATAATTGTAGATGCGGTTGCCGAGAAGAAGAAGGATGATGACATTAGCATCGCCCAAAGAAATGAGGCTGTACGCAATAAGCTAGAGCTGGAACTGTCCGAGTACAAGAATAGTAGCATCAGTGCAGAGATGAGAGATGAGACTCTGAGGGAAAGGGATGAGACTATACAATTGTTGGAAATGGAATTGTCGGATGCAAGAAGGGAATACTCAGAGCTTGAGGAGGTGACACGGCAAAAGAGCGAGCTGCAAACCGAGATGGACGGTATGCACCGAGAATTGCAACTTGTCGCGTCCCAGCACGAGGAACTACGGGAGGGTATCCAACTGAGAGAAGAGGAACTGTCGACATTGCACGGGGATGTTCTATTTGCCAAGACGGAGAAGGAGCAGGTGCAGGCGGAGTACGAGACGATGCGCAAGGAGATGGAGGGGCTGGGGGGACGGCTCGGCGAGGAGCGGGAGGCGCTGGCGAAAGCGACGACCGAGGCGGAGGAGGCTTTGGGAGCGTTGGAGGAGGCTAGGTTGGAGCGAGAGAAGGTTGTCGCGGAGAGCCACGCGTCCGTGGCACGGTGCAAGCAGGAGGAGGAGGAGGCGCTGCAATCTCTAAAGGAGGCTAGGTCGGAACGAGAGAAGGTTGCCAAGGAGAGCCACGCGTCCGCGACACGGTGCAAGTCTCGTGAATTGGAATTGACGAAGCAGGTCGAACGAGCCGAGGAGCTGTCGAGGAACGTACGTGCCGAGCAGACTCGGCTGCAACACGATCGATCCTCCATCGAAAAGGAGCGGGCAGAGGTGGCGTTCACGACCGACAAGGTGGCAAATGACGCACACCGTCTCTCCGAACAAACCAAGGCGGCCAATGCCAAATTCCAGCGGCAGGAAGCAGACCTCCAAACGCGGCGCGAACAATTGTCCGAACAACGGACGCAAATATCCGCAGTCAAGGACAATCTGCTCCAAGTCCAAATGGACCAGGACGAAAAAACGCGAAAGCTGCAGACCGAGGAATTGACAATGAAGGAATACACCGCTTCGCTAAAGTCGCGCGTGGAAGCTCTCGTCAAGAGGGAAACATCCTGTGCGGAGATGGAGGATATCGTGGAAGCTAGATTTGAGGCATTGAGCGCCAAAGAGAAGGATTGCGTTACGAGGGAAGGGGAGATTCGTGCGCAGGTGAAGGAGATGTTGGTGCAGGCGGAGGATATCGCCGGGAGAGAGGAATCGTGTGGTAGACGTGAGGTGGAGATGGATGGCAGGTTCAAGTCGATGGAGGATAGGGAAGAGGGGTTGGCGGAGAAGGACAAGAGTTTGGTTATGCGTGCCGAGGAGTTGGAGGAGAAGGAGAGACGATGCATTGATAGTTTGGCTTCGATTAAGGATAGGGAAGGAGAGTTGTTGGAGAAGGATAGAAGTCTTGATGAGCGTGCCGACGAGTTGGAAGAGCAGAAGAGAGTTTGTGGCCAGCGCGAGCGGGAGGTTGATGAGGCTGCGAAGAAAGTCGGGGAACAAGAACGCTCATGTGCCACAAAGTTGAGTGAGTTGGAGGAGCAAAAGAGAGTGTGTAGTCAGCGCGAACAGGAGGTTGATGCGGCCTCGAGAAAGGTCGAGGAACATGAACGTTCTTGTGCCACCAAGTTGAGCGAGTTGGAGGATACTGCCCAAAAGCTGTCACGTCAACAGCAAGCTTTATCTCATAGAGATCAAGGTATATCCCAACGGGAGCAAGCATGCGCCGCCCAAGAGGAAGAAAATTCACAAACATACGAAGAGCTAACCAATCGGGAAGAGTCGTGCAAGTTGCTCGAATCCGAGGTAGCCGAAGCCGCCGATGGCGTGTTGGAACGCGAACGTCTATGCGCACAACAAATCGAGGATGCCAACGTTCGAATAAAGGAATTTATCGAGAGGGAATCTTTGTGTGCCAAGCGGGAAGATGATGTGGCATTGAGGGCTGCGAATGTAGTTGAACGTGAGAATTCGTGTTCGAGACGTGAGAATGAAGTGGAACGACGGGCGAAGCAGCTCGCTGATGAGGAGGGGGTGCAGTCGAAGGAGAGGGAACGGGTAGAGTTGATGGGGAAGAGTGTGGCAGATAGGGAGAAATCTTGTTCTAAATTGGAGGTGGACCTGTGCAAACGCTCGGAAGTTGTTGCGGAAGAGGAAGCACTTGTTAAGACGGACCAAGATGAGCTGCAATCTGAAAGGAAAGCCTTGGCGAGTGAACGGGAGGAGATTGAAAATAGCAAGAGAGAGTTTCAGCTGGATGTGCAGCGCACTCAAAATTCCCTCGTGGAACAAAACAAAAAGCTAACGGGACTCGCCGATGCACATCGACAACGGCAAATACAATTGGACGCTCAAGAACAATCAATAAATTCAACCAAGAAAGAACTGGATGACATCATGACCAAGATGGAAGAGGAACAACGTCGAATTAATGACAAGGAATCGAAGCTTCAGCAAGAATTGACCAATTTGGCCGATCAGGCCGAGGTACTAGTGGGGAGGGAAGAATCATTGAACCAACGGGAGAAAACATTGGATTCACAGGCCGATCAACTTTCCAAGGCTGCTGAACAATTATCCAACGATAGGAGCGACTTGGATTCGAGATCGTCAGAAGTTGTCTCCGAAGAAGAGGCTTTGGTTCAGAAGAGGGCGGATCTTGCCTCTCGGGAATCCCAAGTCATTGAGACCTCGAAGAAGAGCGAGGAGAACGTACGGCAGAAGCGGTCAGAGATATTGAAGTTGGAGGAATCGTTGAGATTGCGGGAAGAAAACCTCAATGATAGAGCAGAATCTGTCAACTCAAGAATTCACCAGGAAGAAAGTCGATTGAGCGAGCTCACCAACAAGTGTCACGAGGCATCGAAACAGCTCCAGTCGCTGAACGAAGAAGCAGGTGGGGTACGGTCTTCGATCAATGCCAACCTAGTCGACGCTCATGCCAAGTTGAATAGTGTTTTGCGTGATGTGGAAGCACAGGAAAATGTTCTCGATGATGTTACTGCAAGAGTGAAAAGGGAAGCCATCGACGAAAAGGAAATGAAGCGACGGAAAGAATCGCTGAGCAACGAGGTAAGTTCTGGTAAAAATCAAGCTCCATAAAGCATTCCATCATACCACCATATCTAACGCTATTCTCTCTCGCACCGTTTCTTACTAGATTTCATCACTTGAGGGCAATGTTATTGTTGCCCGAGCTTCATTAACAAGGTTGTGCTCGGCAATGAAACAATTGAGCAATAGCAAATTCGAAGCCTTCGAGCAAGCGTCGCGTGATTTATCAATACGCCACAAGCAAGTGCAAGCCCTCATTTCTCGCATCGAGAATTTCCAGAGGCACTTTGGATCATGGACAAAAGAGAAGCAAGAGCTAGAGCGAGAAAAGTTGAAGCTTCATCTGCGCGTCGTAAGCTTGGAACGCGGTCTAGACAGTAGGAGTTCTCAGATTGATCAGCAGACACATAAATTGAAGGATCTAATGAGAACGATTACACTGCAAGACGATAGATTGCAAAAGAAGCAACGATTCATTGAAGAAAAGGCATCGGAGCTGGCTTTGTACGAGCAGAACGTTCGCAAGGAGTCAGACAAGAATACCCAAGTACATCAACTCGTGGAAGATGAACGCAATGCCATGAAATCTCTAGAAAAAGAAATGGAGGATAAATCTCAACAACAGGAGATCAAGGAGCAAGAGTTGATAATTAACGAGCAAAGATTGCTCAAGATGGAGCGAAACCTCAATGAAGAACACGATAATTCCAAGGTGGGCCAACAAAGGATGAAGGATCTATCCAACCAGCTTCAGAAGCGTCATGAGGAAGTCACGGTGCAGCGCGAACAACTGGAGGAGCGGCAGCAACAGTGTAATGAGTATGCGGCTCGTTTACGTTCGTGGGAGGAGCAACTTGAACACGTGACTAACTTACTGCAACAAGGAAATACTGGACCTGGATCTAGGCAGCAGCTGCAGCACCTACAGCAGCATGATGAAGAGGACTACTCGTTACAGGGGATTGAGGATGGATCGGAAAGATGACACTTCAAGAGAAATAATAGATGTTTTTGTGGATTGCATACGTTCATGTTTGATTATACCTTTGTGGAAAGAAATAAACGGGTGGAATGGTTGCGTACCCAGTAAATCTAATCATTTTTATGTTACCTAACTGTGGGCATCGGAGAGAGGATTCTTATACCCAGAAACATGTGCACTGTTCGCAATACGAAACTTTGATCAATCCAAGAAGTTGTTTCAGAAAACGAGTGTCCAGACAAATTGGACATAATAATAATTCACCGAGCAGTGGTGCCTCGAATTACTCCTCCTGTGCTCTCGCCTCGTTCAAGTCAAATAAGTCCATCCCAATATCTACTCGCCATACTTCGTGTCCGCAGGCAGGAAGCAGGTTGTGATAAAAGAGAGGACTCCGTGGAAAATATTAAAGAATAAGCCATGAAAGAGGAACTGAAGAGCAAGGCAAACAACATGCGCAAGAAACCAGTTGAGCCTGGCAAGACAAAGGAGCAAGAAGAGGAAGAGATGCGCAAGCTGGACCTTCGCAGCTGGATGGATGCCATCTCGAGTGTGTTTGCCGAGGCGGAGCCGATGTTCAAGAAGCAAAGGGAGAAGACCAACAAGATGAGTTTGAAGCGAACGATGCCAGAAGGAAGAAATAAGGAATCAATCAACAATCCTTCTACTATGAACTTGCGGGAAAGGCGGGCAAGATATCTTTCATTGTTCGTGTTGGCGACGAAGGTAATCTATACAGGACAACGAAACTATTGATTACGTACAGTCATTCCTCCAAGAATGAACCCATTACCATCGACCTCCATGGTTTGACTAAAGATGGAGCATTGGCTGAACTTGATGCGGTCGATATTGCAATGAAAGGTTGGTATCCTTGGATACTTGTTTGTGGAGGAGGCGGCCAAGTCTTGGCAGAAGCAGTTGAAGACTGGATCAAAAGGAATAAAAATGCGGCCAATGCTCCAAAGAGTGTCCATTCTTAGAGGGGCATCATGGTTCAGTAAGTGGATTCAATTATAATTCAGAGGAAGGAGTATGAAATGTATCCGTTGTTTAGGTAGTGCTCAGTATTATCTAGTGAATAGACATTTAGAGAGATCATTTGTGGTACATAAACAGACTACTGCCCACTTGTCATCTTTCTCATTACTTGGTGTTTATTTCAGAGCATAGCTGTTTTTCAGAGAACACATTCGCGAGGATCGACGCAACACTTGTACATGTTGTATCAAACAGGTTTCAGCTTATACCAATTCATTCTTGGTTCTTTCAAAACGTGGCATTTTGTTAGATTCTTATCTCTGTTGCTAATATTATTTCATAATCAATGATCAATTAACCAGTCCATCAATCGAAAGAAAAGTACCCTCTCCATTCCTAGTCATCGTATAAACATTCGTCACCACACCCTCCAAATGCATGGGAATACCTCCAAATATATGAGGAAATACCGAATCCTTCCAATCCCCATCCGTATCAATATCACCCACAGGCTTGGCAGATTCAAACACGGTAACAATCCCCAACTTCTTCTCCAATGTCACTCTATCCAACTCGATACATATCCAATCACCCTTAGTTGCAGTGTAGAAATGATTGGCTGTCGTGATTAGGTTGGCAGGTATGGCAGTGGCATGTGTGAATCGTCCATCCTGAACAAAGGTGGGGGGAAAGTACGCTGCTCCAGAGGATTTGGCCTTTTCGTACTGTGATGTTTGACACATGTGGTAGATTGTTTTGACGTGATCGAATTGTCCATTCACTTCTTCTGCTGATAATGAATTTTTATCAGAGCCGTGGTGCAATTCGTTCAACTTTGCAGAAACATCGGATAGTTCAGTTCCCTCCTCGCGGATACATCTCTCAGGCGAGAATGCAGGGAGACATGCAGGTATATATTTGGATGCCACGGGAAAGACAGGTTGCATCCTACTTCCTTTTGGAATGAATACAGTTTGTCCTGTATTCACCTTCGTCACAGTTCTGGACCCATCGTCATTCTCTTGATGCAGCTCAATGTACCCTTCCATCACGTAGATGTACTCGTCGTAGTGGAGGGTAAGCCATGGCTCGCTGGCTGGTTTGGTAATCGTGACGAGCGCTAGTGATAGATCATCATTTTTGGTAGCGACGTTGCCGATGGTTTCTTCGATGGTTAGGCCGTCATGGTCGACCACCTTGACGGATTTGCCGACGATTTTGATGCCGTTGTTGCTGGTAGAGGACATGGTGGTGATGATCAGGTGGTGATGATATTGAATATTGTGTGCAAGACGATGGAGGGTGCATTTATTTTCCTCGGGGTGGAAGCGGATGTTGAATGGTGCGATTCGAGCAGACAGTGAATGAGTCAGAAACATAATTTCTTCTACAGATTCCCACGTGGCACGTTCTGATTGAATCTATGGGAATACTTTTTGTCTCGCTTTCTTGCTTGCACGTTGTAGATATCTGTTACACACTATTTGGTTAGTTTTACAACCTGGTTACAACTCATGCATCGTTGCTTACTTTGTAATGCATCAGACGACTTGCCACTGCCTGCGCTGAGATAGATACCACCTCGCTTGACATTACATTTTCAAGATAATATTATGAAGATATCAAGATATCTCTCTTGTGATAAATTTCTAAAGACGAATGTCGTTTTCTGGGTATTAAATAGTACTGCTGGGTGTCTTGCTAATGGAGCTTTTGAATAGGTGGCATCGAGTGAGATCACTTGAATCTAAATATTCTCGAGCGATCATGCTGGAAATGGTACCATCCACTTCTCTCGTTACAGAGGAGCTCTTCAGTTCGCCCCGTTACGCAAGATGTTGTACTCAAGAGATCACGCTTGATATTGCATATTCAGGATATTATATCAAGATATCTCTCTGATGGTGATCGAATGTCGTTTTCTGATGGGCATTAAATAATAGTAATGGGCGTCTTGCGAATAATAAAGGCGTCGACTATTGCTATTGGGTTTAATTCTTTCTTGCTGTTATAATTTAGACACGAGACAAACAGTTTGGGCGCACTTTCATTGACATACAAAGCTCTCTTGTTCGCCCCCACCGGCGGTGAAGGGACATTGTTTGCTCTGGTTCTCTCGGCGGCGACGGTGGTGGTTCTGGGGATGCCCCTGTTGATGCCTATAGAATGCTCCTGTCGATGCGCCTGACGATGCTTCTGCTCATGGTGATGGTTCTCGTGATGTTTCTCGTGGTGGTTTTCATAATGGATCTCCCCACGGTTGTGACTATACCACGTTTGCTGATAAGTGCGAGCGTGAACTCTGATTTGATCATGTGGTTCCCTACCCGTGCGAAGTCCATTATGTTCCCTCCCATCATCATGCACGCCAATGCTTCCGCCGCATTCAGCCGACTTCACGAAATTGTGCCATTCGGGACATGTTCAACAATGAAAATAGACCGTTCACTCTTACCACACTTGGCATCTCTACGTTGCCATTTTGATGCATACCAAGGTAATATTCATTATGGCATTGTAGACGAATGCAATCATTGCGGGGTCCGGTCACTTTATGGTGACTTTAAATCGGGCATGGGGTCCATCTTCGACTTGGCCCGTCAAACTATCGTGCTTCAGAGCCAAGTTTCACCCAGTTGCACCAGATTTAGTAGAGCCGTCTACAAATGGAGAGATCGTCATGATTCCTGCGCTTCTCTTTCTTTATCTTTTCGTTGATATTGATGGTTGATGCTGCACAAAGATTGGTTTCTTGTGCTGTGCGCTATTCTCGGTGAGTGGTGTTGGTGGGGCTCTTTTTGTTTTATGAGCTCTTCGAGTAGAAGGTGGAGCGCATGAGGAGCCACTACACTCTCGCTTGGGCTTGCCGAAGCAAGACCAACCAACAACCCAAAATGTGAGCAACAAGAGTATCCTGTGATAATATACCAATTCCTACGAATCATCGTAATCAAGACTTGCCTCCACCTCCAAGTGAGATTTGAGGTTCGTACTCCAACCAAAAATAAAAGAAGACGTGCTTGATCACAGCAAGATACTGCCCAAATACCAAGATGCCTACTCCGCTTGATCACGGCAAGATAGTTTGGATATCATGTTGTCTTTCCTCAATAGAAACAACTCATTTCGATAGCTCATAAAAACAATTTTCAGACAAAACCAACTACGAACAGCCTATCTTCAGTACTTACTACTACTCACCAGCATACCTATTACAAACATTTTACTTATCTTACTCATCTATCATCAACAACAACAACATCAAACGGTACCTATACAGCAGCTACTAAAAAGACATCACAATTCCACAACAGCATATAATTTTAGAACAATGAAGACCTTTACTAGTATCATCTCCCTAGCTCTCCTCGCATCATCGGCATCAGCTAACATGTGTGGCAAATTTTGCAGAAACAATCAGGGGTGCACAGCATATGGATATGATACATCCTGCGGAAAATGCAATCTAGATAGTAATGAATGCGAGAAACCTACCCCTGCCCCCACCCCCGTTCCGGCACCTCGTGCTCCTGGTGCTTGTATGCGTGAATGTACCTCTAACCGTGATTGTAACTGGTTTGGTGGTCACAATCCATGCTCTACATGCGATCAATCCGTTGGAACTAGGTATGGTGGTCGCTGCGTCTCAGATGATGCTGACGCTACCACCACATCAGCATAAAGCGACGAGAAGAGTAACTAATGGTTAGATGAGTCAAAGTTAAGGTCTAATCTTGAGCGAGATCAAAATGTTTAGGTTGATCATGATCAGACCACAGACTGTGCAGTGTATGTAATTACCTACTTAGTTGGTTGACATACATCTACTACTAGTATTACTATTCATGTTGTTTTACCTCTATTCTTAGAATCCACCACTTGAACTTCTGCTCGAGAAAATGTATGCCATAGCGGTACACCCTCCTATCATTCTCATCTCTCTCCCAAATACTCACGTTCAATCAAGCTGGCTAACCGTCAAGTCTTTAATTTCACTGAACTGTGTCTCTTGTTCTACTTCTATTCCACTTCATTCTCATCTCACAGTCTGCCACTGAGTGCTTCTCCCACTACTTACAAAACATAGCCTCCAATAAATAGGATCATACCACCAAGGAGTGATACATATCCCAAGCCCAACCCATCCCATTCAGATAGCAATTCGAGGGAGTGCCTTACATATTCCATTGGTGTTGTTGTAGATACATATACACGATAATCAAGAGCAGCCAGAATATCCTGTTCCATATGTACGATATCATTTTGTTTATAATACCCCTCGACATAACTTTAGCAACATTACAATACCGAGTTGGACAGGTTCATGTATCTCCACAGAAATGTAAAATCATGTAATTGCAGCTAATTGGAATCGTTGCTTACTTTGTAATGCATCAGACGACTTGCCACTGCCTGCGCTGGGATAGATACCACCTCGCTTGATATTACATTTTGAGGATATTATGAAGATATCAAGATATCTCTCTTGTGAAAATTTCTAAAGACGAATGCCGTTTTCTGGGTATTAGATTGTACTAATTCCCTAGATACTCGACATAAAGGGCCATGAGAATAATTCTACTCATTTTCATGTGTTAGAGCTCTAGGTACCTGGCCCAGATTGCATTCCTCTCGCTGTCTCGGATTTGACTAGGCATGGTTCAAATGTCAAAAGAGGTAACAGTAGAAGAGACATGCACAATCCAAATTGGTACTAAATTCATTTTGCTTGAGGGGGAGGTATGATTTTTTTCAGCTATTGTATGCTGTATGAATATAAATACATAGGGTAGACATAACAAGACCTGAACTTTGTTTGGCTTTGCGCCTTGCCTTGTATCATACCTGCCAACCAACTCTTTGACCTACGTCACTTCTCTAGTGTCATCGCCATAGTTTAGAAGCAGTTGCCTTTTCATCCCCACGATGCACGTCACTCTGAAGAAACAAAAGGAGATGGAATACTGTGTTTTGCGCACAAGATTCTTCGACATTTCCAAATCAATTTAATGAATCACACTGTCTAGCCCTTCAAGATTCCCTGGAAAGGAACGGATGAATTGGTAGATTGCAGACAACACTCTTGCATTAAAGTCTGCTCCATAGTTTTGATGAATGCAGGGTCGAATGTTATCAAACCAACCAATGGTATGAGGTAGCACTTTCAGCTCCCATTCAAAGAACGGTTCCATGTCAATGTGATCATATTGAAGTAGGATCTTTTTCATAGCCACTTGCTTTTTGTCAATGCTTCTGTTCAACAATATGTAATTATTCAGAAAGCCAGGCAAAGTTGTAGATGAACTTTTTGTGAGTCTTTGGAGGGAATGGTTGGAGGAACATGTTTGATTGATGCTCAATGTGTTGCAGACCGTATGGGAGAACGCACCCCAACCAATGTTAGTGATTGGGTTGGCATCGAGGTAGATGCATTTCAATCTGCTTTCGTTTCCCAGAGAGGCCGCAAAAGCGGCCGCACCAACATCCCCAATGTCATTGCAACAAAGATTAAGATACTGCAATTTGGTATTGTTTCTCAAAGCATGTGCGAGAACGAATGCACACTCATCATCAATACTATTAGTTACAAGCCCAAGAGTTTGTAGATTGCAATTCGAATCGTGCATGAATTCCACAAGCGCCTCGCAACCAGGCTTTCCGATGCTATCACCACCCAAATCAAGTTCCTTCAGATGATTCAACTTTCTGAATTCTGGGACAAATTGATGAAGAAAACTGTGATCACTAGCAACAAAGCTATTTGATTGGAGGAAGATGGATTCGAGATTTGTTCATTTACGTAGGGTCGACGTAAGGGCACGAATTCCCTCATCCCCGAGAACACAACGGCCATGCATGTAGAGCGTTGTGAGGAGACCTATTCCCTCCCCCAATACTTCCAGAACTTCCAGTCCGGGTCCGCGAGAGATGTCGCAATGCTCCAAGTTCAATCGACGAATGGAGGTATTACGTTTCAGACCATCAAAAAATATTTCTCTGTTACCATTAAACGCCGCCAAAATATCATCATTCCAATAGAACTCCAATGTCAATAGCTGTGTATTATTTCCTATCGCATCACCAAGCCGATCTAAATCGGCGCCTTCGCCAGCTGGATCATATCTGCCCACTGCATTGCTTCCCCGATCGATGTACCAGCAATCGGATATCCGTAATTCTGTTAACATCTCATCATTCCGCTCGATCGCATCCAGTGTTTCTTGGCCCTGTCTCATATCTGATACGATGGTCAAAGATTTCTGGGCTTAGTGCATCTGCCATCTGCCGGTGCATCATGCGAGACCATGCATCATGCTATCGTATGTGGTGGGTGATTGAAGGTGATTGATGGTGTCAAAATCAAAAAGATTTGTTCGCTATCTGTCTATCCTCATTCACGTTGGAATTACAGCTCAAAAGCGCGCCACCGCAAAACCTACATTAGGTAGGTAGCTTCACAACTATCGTACAACAATTCACATCAACCTCGCCTCGCCCGACTCATCTCACGCAATATTGTACCATGGTCTCCGCATCAGCAAGTCGGTATCTAATGCTGTCAGTGGCTCTTCTATTTGTGCCATTCTCAGCTTCGTTTACTTTGCGTCAGCTTTTGCCACTGGTATCTTATTCTTCGCCTCATGGTACTGGTACCTCAGTAGCGCATGTGTTTGATGGTGATGGCAACGACATCAGTGATAATTATAATAATCACAAGAGGTTCATAATTGCTTCAACCCTTGCGATCATTCCATTTCTGGGATGGAATTAACAAACTCCAACAATAATAATGCCACCCGCAGCAAATGCAGTGCAGGAAAAGAATGAGGTTCTATGCAACACAGGATTTTTCACCAACGTCGGCGCTTGGTATTGTACTGACATTGGAAATATTGGCGACGAGGGGAAGTCTAAACCCATGTCAGGAGAGGCAGAGTCGAGTGTTGATTCGTTGATGAGTAAATTTGATCTTGATGGCGGAGATGTTATTAGCAATGATAAGGCAGGCGGAAGCAACAATCAAGTGGATGAATTGGGCGAGAAACAAAACGCTGAGAAGGGGAAAAAAAATAGCAAAGAGGGAATGGTGAAGGGTGGATAATTATCAGCGCTAAAGCTCGCATTGCAACAATCTTTCAGGGATATGGGGCGATTTTTGAAGGCGTGTAATCAAATAGTACGATTAATATTATGGGCAAGCATTTCCTATCAGTATGATTCCGAAGTGGTGTACATCTGTACATTGCGCCCAGCCATTGCTTAGCTACAAATGAGCAAGGTCTCCCTCCATAACATATGCACCGACACTGAAGGGAGCTGACCATCATTTAACGGCCAATAGGCAGACCACTGTTGCTCTGACAATATAATCCTCTGCACTCTCGACCCATCAAAGCTTGAACAAACGCATCCAAACGGAAATTCACTCATCTACCTATGTAACTATGGTCAAGCTATTTTTCCCATTTTTTGTATCATCCGACAACATCCGAAGACAAAAATCTGGAGCAATGTCCTTCACTGGCCGCAAGCCAACATATTCTAATGCAGCAGACTATATGATGCAATATTTGCTATCAAGATTGCGACACCAAGCTAGATTCAGGTTAGCAAGAAGTGATGGGCAGTTAACACTAACTACTCATTTCTAAAGCGGGAGAAGAAATGGAGAGCTCCTTCATCGGTGATTGGTGTGTACCTTCCAAAGTCATCACTTTTAAGCCGGCATGGAATAGCTACACTCTCCAGAAAAAGAGACCTAGTCAAATCAATACTTTCGAGTCTTCTTGAAACAAGTGTATCTGATAGACTTTTTTCTTCCTCTCAAGACTCCAGAACTACTCTTGCCATTTGTTAGTTAGTTAGTTAGTTTTAGTATTGTTGTTCTAGGGCATGTCCTCGATAAGTGCCTCTGGATCTGGAAGCGACTCTTGCTTCTCGCCGGTGGGAGATCACTATACACTCGAAAC
>JALLAU010000497.1:0-28247 GCA_036939495.1 Thalassiosira hispida | reverse complement strand
GGAAACTTGGACGGTTTCGACGATCAATGCTTTGACCTCCGTAGATTGAGGTACGACGTCTTTTAAGTCTTTCCATTCCATGGCCTTGACAGTTAAGGTGGCGCCTCCTGGTCTACCTGAGACTGTTGCAAGCTCATGACGTTTCAATATCTCCAATCTTGGATACCATTTCATGTTCACTACCGGTTCGGTAAGAGTTATTCGTCGGTGTTCGATTTCCTTATCAACTGCTGTGGAGTGGGCGGGGATAGTCAAACGCAACGTACTGATTATGATGCGTTGGCCGACTGCTGTGTTAATGTGAATGCCATCCTTTTTTTGCTCTGCCGTGTAGACTGTCCTCTTCTCCATTCATGGCTGCATACAATAGTTGGATGCAAGTATTCATCCCTAGTCCCTGCTTTCCCATGCTAGTGTTTATGGCTCTCTCGAGATATTTATTCAAAGCATGCAAGAGGCACTCATCCCGAGCGCTGAGTGCTCCCAAATCATCTAGGATTGGAAATCTTGTTTGGACGGCTCCTCTGCCGCCCGTATCTCCAGTGATACAAATGCACTTGGCCGGAACGTATTGTTCGAATCTTTTCAAGGATTTGCTACTTCCGCCGGCAGTTTCTAGGGCAGTCTTTCCGCAGACATGAATATCTAGGCAAACATTTTCGAGTTTCATATGTCCAATGCCACATGGAAGTTTGGCACAGAGATCCCTTTCCAAGTTGCAAGTTGCAAGTTTTACATTGCTAATATCGAGGCCAAGCTCCATGAATATTACTTTCCAGGAAACAGCATCATATTGTAATACTGTTGCCTGGTCGGAACTCGGAACCTCCAGAGTTGTGTATGCTGAATCCAGCAAGCATATGCATTGATGACCAATCTAGCATACACTTCTCATTGCTGAAGAGATTGACCAACCTGTCTATCTTTGCTGTCTTGCTCGTGAGAAGGGAGTAGTATTGTGCTAGTATTGGTTTCATTCCAACAGGAATCAACATATCTACTCCGTTGAATCTAATACGAGTGTAACTCATTCCAAGACGACATGTTTTCTGCCGTAAGAGTAAGATGACCTCTGCATATATTGGACATGAGATCGTTGACGGTAATTGAGTTCGTTCCACACAACGTATCAATGTTAATCTGGCCTGCTTTGCCGTTGATAATGTATTGAAACAATGCTTTGATTCCAGACTTGTTGTCTTGAGTCAAAGTCGAGGATGGGACTGGTGATATCTCGGTTGTAGTTTTTGGTTTCAGTGTAGATGGTTCGTCTATTTTGTATGGCGGAGTCCTGGGTCTCATCCTATTCGTACTCTTCTTGCTCCGTGACTCCTTCTTCTTAGTCTCTTCTTCCAGGCATTGAACTAGTTCGTTCTTCCTATTCTTATCAATACCAACATTCAATCGAACGATGCTTGCATTCTGTCCAACTCGAATCGAGCTAAACCAACCGATTGCTGTAACCTTCGATGAGTTCTGTCCATCTCGCTTCGATCGATAGTAGAGGGTATTGCGATATCATCGAAGCTATATAGATTTCCCAAGTGCTGTTTCGAAAGTAGTAGCGACGCAGCGGCATTCCGAATGCCAGCAAGACTCACTGGAAGAGTAGGCATTCTCTAGTAGAGAAATCTTATAGATATGTTTGCAATGTGTTAACTTTATAGTGCAGAACTACACATTACGTGACCAGGAGTTCTCTCCTGGCCAAATTCCCGCAACCTTACTGATTTTATATTCAAAGTCGCTGTTGGTCTTGATCAAAGCTGTCTGCAATGTTCTTGTCGATCCCACCGCAACTGCTTCTTCCCATACTCCCTCCCGTTTGGATAAGGGTGGTCTATGTGACCCTGGTGCCATCACGAAGGCATACGGAAAGGCAGGAAATACAGTGATAGAAAGGAGCTTCACAGATCGTCCTCAAGAGTATTTGGCAGTTCAGAGGATCGACATATATGCTTGCTTAACCGCAACAACTTAACTACGCCTTGCATGGCACAAATACCTACACATGCAGTAGAAACAGGAGCTAGTCTTGGCCAATGCGCACAGCAGAAACAGAAGCAGGTCTCGTCATCTGCAACCCTCAAAGGTATCTATTCGGTTTTCATTGACGAACAGCATACAAATCAACCTCTGAGAAATTCGACCAAAACATCTACTCCTGCATGAAATGCCTTAAAGCCCTGCCTCTTGACAAGTAGATCCATTCTGCATTTTGAACTGAAACAGCTAAAACATGTATGGAACATGGACAACCGGATAAGCGATGATTCTTTGGTGAAAGTGCTAGTACTCCTCTGATCGTTAAGCTCGAAACTTACCTGCTTCCCCACGTGACGCAATAACTTCTTTGACACGGCCTCATCCATTGCGGCGTCTACACGAACATCCAACTCGAGAATCCGGCCAGCTTCTTGAATGTAGTGGTCCAAGCTCGTATCGTCCGAGCATCGATTCGTCAGCTGCGCCAAACGAATTCTCACGTCCGAGAAGCACTCATCAAGATCAAAGAGCTCCAAAGCAGGCGGTGGAGGTTCCATCATCCTTGGCTGATGAGTTGCCATGCGCAGTGGTGGATGCGGGCATTCAAACTGTGGCGCAATGAGGGTGAGAGGTTCATATGGTACATTTAGCTGTTTGTACAGATCAATCACATCGGGGACATGCTCATTGTGCAATCCAAACAGATCTTCGCACAGCAGACTTTTGTAGTCCTGCGGCAACGGTTCATTCTCATGAAGGCACGGCTTGACGAGATGCGAGAGTGAGGATATGTCAGGAACGCACTCCGTTTGTTCAAAGTCTGACCTGTTGACATTGGGCAGTAGTTGCATCAGAATGGATGTGTTGTGGAAATCAACAAAAAATTGGAAAATTTCCTCGCCATCAAATATTCTTACCTGCCCATGGATGGATCAAACGAAACGTTTTGGCGAAGGAGGAACCGAAAGAGAACGTCGCAAAGCTGAGAATTCTCCTCCTTCTCCAGCCAATCATCGGCAAAGATATCAGACGAACCAACGACAAAAATACGACCTTGTTCGCCACTAATGTGGGTAGATTCCCATGCGGCCGCGATTGGACAATCTACTGGGTACGATGTCGATCCAGATGAGAGTAGTGTGTAGGCCGGAGACTGGACACTGAGCGTGGTGCCATTGGGGTACACAAAAGAGAGAGACGTGCTTGGTTCGTGGACGACATCTTGCGTCGAATCTTGGCCGCGTTGCTGTCGGCTTCTACCCGTAGTGTTTAACGGGGTAAACTTCTCAACACCAATCTCGGGCTGGACAATGCCATTCTGGATCAATGCATGTTTCGGATGAAGATATTTATGGTAAACTGCTCGCAAAAGTGTCGTCTTGTCAATGCTGATTCCGTAGTCGGCTAGCAATTCGTTGAGGTTGGATTCTGATGATTGTGATCCACCCTCAGAAGAAAAGACGGCCAACGATCCACCTCCATTGACGTAATCTGTGAGAACCTGCAGTTCCTCGTCCACAAACCGCGTCTGGGGCGAGCTGATGATGAGCAGCTCGCAATCCTTCAGTTGACTCGCGGAGATGATGCTTTCTTTGTTCACGTTAACCTTAGTAAACGATCGTAGCCTCCGGCATAGCCTTTTGAACTTGGCGTTTGGATGATGCTTTTGGCCCTTGGATACGTCAAATATGATCATTTTCAAGAAGAGGTGTGAGGCTGTCTGGTCGATGCCAGTGGAGCAATGCGGTAGTGCCGTTGCATTGACCCTTGGGCGACTGAGTTGCGGGGCTCCTGCAAAATTGTGCAGAGAATCTCACCAATTTTGAATTTCAAACTAGCGAGCTACTCTAGCAACTTCAAAACGTCGCCGTCACTTTGAGATTTGCATACCTTTCATTCTCTATTAACGATGGCCGAGCTTTTCGACGAAGAAACGCTCCTTGGCGATTCGAATGCAAAGTCGATCGAGGTTTTTCCCGAGATGTTGGACTTTGAATTCGTTGACAGCTGCACATCGGTTGATGAGCTTCGCGCAGTCCTAAAGAGTCTAATTTCAGGGGAACACGGTAAATATCCACAACTCGAAAATACTGTGAGAGCCAAGCTGCTCCAGCTATTGCCAGAGAAGGAAAAGAGGAAGATTCATGCAATTTCAGCAAAACCATCCATCTCTGAGGTCGCCGTGGAGAGAGAAGGCTTACAAGGTTGGCTGGGCGACCTCACCAGTTTCACGCACGATGTTTCTACGGGTAAAGAGGATGTTTTTCCAGTCCGAGGGGCAACGCACACCAACCTCAGTAATAACAAAATGAGCACATCATCCACCCGTAACACAAACGCAGAGACCCTAGTTTTTCGGAAAGAAAAATTGAGCACCAAGGTACTAGCATTAACGTTGTATTTCACTACCGAGTTTGCGCAGGCATTCGGGCAACATCGCTTTCTCCTAACAAGAAGTGGGATATTCATACTGTTACCACTCTCTTGCAATGATGCATCTAACCTTATCCCTTATCATTGCAACCACAGGAATACTTTGACAGGTGGGATAAATATGACGTCGACGCAGCTCTAGAGTCATCGGATGACGAGGCAGAGGTGGAGCCAAACAGGCACCAAAACGATCAGACGGAAGCAGCAGAAGAGGAGGAAAAAGAAGAGGCTAGGAAACGCAGAGAACGCGAGCTATCACAATTGAAGGAAAGATTGGCTGAACTCACCCAAGCCGAGAGGAAGTTCATGTCGGTCAGGGAAATGGAGAAAGGAAACGAGAACTTCAAAGCTGGCGAAATTGAAGAAGCAATTTCATGTTATTCCAAGAGCATTCTTTTGGACGAGTTCAACGTCAAGGCACTCGCTCAGCGGGCCATGGGCTTTCACAAGTCAGGGCGTTTCGAAGATGCGGTTGTAGGTTTCGAGGCATGCCATGAGATGGACGGCAATGCAGGATATGATAGACTGTCGAAAAAATCCAAGGAGAAACTCCAAGAGCAAAGTATGCACTTTCACAAGATGGTGATTGAAGAGGTAGATGGCCTTCCCGACACCAACGACGCCGACGCAGTTGTTGAAGAAAGCGAGAGTGAACATGAGATCGAGGAGGTCTACACTCTGGGAGCGCTTGAAGCCGAGAGGCAAGACATCTCTCGTTTTTCGAAAGACTCCAGTGTTTCAGATAAGGCGGTCGCTTCCAAGGGCGCCGCTGGCTTAGCGGGGAGCTCCAAAAAAATGCAAACGCATGGAATCGATATTCCCAGCAGTGCAAAGCTTTCCGATTCGTGGCATAAGATCAGCATAGTTGAGACAAGTGATAGCGACGAAGACGTTGCGGAGGAGGCTACAACTGTAATGAGAAAAATTGTCATTGTCGAAGAGAGTGAATCTGAGGACGAGGATGAAGATACAGCCACGTCCAGGATCAACATTTCGCAATCCCAGCGTGACGATTCTGACAAACTCAAGGCGGAAGGGAATGGCGCCATGAAGCAACAGATTTATGCGGACGCTGTTCGATTCTACACCCTGGCACTAGAAGCCAATCCAGAAAATACTGCGGCCCTCAACAACCGATCCATTGCCTACATCAAAATGGAACAATGGCAAACAGCCATTGTTGATGCAACATCTTGTCTCGCAAAAGAACCAAGCAACACCAAGGTGATTGATTGTATTGTGTTGCCAATGTTGTCAACTAAGTTATTGTTATTCTTCTATTCAGAGTCTCATACCCAATGTTCACTCTCTGCTGTTCGTATCACAACACCATAGGCTCTTTACCGCCGGGGCGTTGCAAAAATGATGCAAGATGAATCCAACATCAAGGAAGCACTTGATGACTTTCAGCTTGCCCTTTCCTTCGACTCTCCAAAAGATCAGAGGGCAGTGTTGTTGAAGAAAGTGACCCAATGCCAAACGATCCTCTCTTCCAAGAAAGAATTTGAGGAGCTAGATGCCAAATCCAAATGTGCGGGGAAGAAGAAAGTGCATCATGATACCCAAGCCCTCAACTTCTAAAAAACGCTTGTGCACAACATCGTTATTTGATTCCTGGCTAAACCCGTTCGTACAAATGCAACGTCCGTTTCCAAGAAGTAATAGCATCCTGATGCCTCTCCTTATCATCGGAAGAGCCTTTAGTCATCTCATCTAGTTCCACCTTACGGAAACCGCAGCGAGTTACCACACTCTCAATTTGCTTCTCAATGTCAGGTCGCATTTGGAGCCGAGAGGATGTGACATCCTTTATTTCTTGACGTCCCATTTTGCGTAGCTTTATCCATTGTGTAAAGAGTACAGAGTACAAAGTAGAAAATGCAATCATATAAGAAATCGTTTGACAGTGGGATAGAGTCTATAGTACACTATCTCAATCACTCACCCGTACATTTGCCTTTCGGTAACTTTACTCCGAGCAGTAAAGAAATGTATCCATAGCACAGCAGTTTAATGAAAATGATGTAAGATATGATTGAAGATGAAACACAAGATATTTGACATGCCATAATGACATTACTTACCATCCCGAAGGCTGTGGTTCAATCAACAAATATCGTTTTGTCCAAGCACATGCCCTCTCAAGAAACATACGTAATCCCTCATCCCCACCATGCACGTGTATCCACATGGTTGTACTGAAGATGGTAGTTAAATGAAATAATGCTTGTGGTTTGGATTCTTTGTTAGCAGTTGTTGTTGCACCCTCGCTGTTGTTATTGCCCATTATCGTATCATTTAGGAAGGAGGTGTATGCATTGTTGTGTTCTGATTGTGCGCATAAATTGCACTCTTTGAACATTGCCTTTACTTCACACTCATTGGATGTATTAGACATGTCTTCTTTTTCCAATTTGGACTCGGCCTTACTTGATTCTTCTGATTTAACCTCCTCACTATTACTGCACTGTGGTGTCGGAGTAGGAGTATTGGTGCAAAATTTTGTTTTGGCCCTTCCAATCAACATTGGATCCAAATCCAACCCTAGACATTTTACTGTAGGCTTTGATTCATCACCATTATTGTCAGATGACGAAGACTTGCTAGCAGTTGCCGTAGATTCATCTTTAGTCTCCTTTGATATGATATTATTGGTGAGCAAAGAAGAGGCCATTGCCATTGTCAAATCACCCTCATTGCATCCCAGATCGCAGTAATAAATAATGTTTTCATGTTGATGATGTGATTTGTCCTCTATCTCTATGCGAGCTTTCTTTTTTACAGATTCATCGCCATCATTATTAGCTATTGCTTTGGATACTGCTGCTGAATCACTGCCAACAACTGCCTTCTCCACAAATAATTCATCATTAGTAGTTGATGTGCGCTTCTTCAGCAGCAGTCCATTACGAATGTGATTCAAGATACTTGACTCTTCCAATACCTGCAATCGATTTTGAGGCGGGTGGAAGGAGTAGTAGTTTGGGAAGTTCCCGTATCGATGGCCCTGATCTTCGGCGTCCATGGTAATGTCGTATCGTATGTTCAAGTGAGTGGTTGGTGGAGGCGATCAATCGTTTGTTGATGAATAAATAAATGACATCGATCATTATCGTATCGAGATAAGGATGGGAGAGTCTCCCGCCAAAAATAATTAGTAATATACGTAGGACTTAGTATATGTTTTAACGCCAAAGCCAACCGACCAACGCGTGGCACCAATCTCACAAAATGCCATCAAATCGACCACCACATAAAAAGCGAACACTTTTTCAACCATGACAAAGACATCACTAATGCTAATGCCATCCATAATAACAGCACTGCTCCTTCTCGTGGTGGCAGTAGCGTCCAATAGCAGAATAAGCGCATCAGCATTCATATCTCCGTCAATAATAACAAGGACCGCTCCGCACTCCATCCATCAACGACCACTCTTGCCATCATCAGCTCCATCCGCTCTGACGAGTGCCACACCATCACCACATCCATCACTCTCTCGACGCTCCACATCCACGCGACTCCAATCCTTTTTCGGTCTAGGACCAGCAGAATTAATAATAATAGCCATAGCCGGTCTAGTACTCATAGGCCCGTCCAAACTCCTCCAATTCTCAAAGGAGGCGGGTGAGGTCGCGGGAAAGACCACCTTTGATTGGGACGATGAATTGAAGAGTATACCGGAGGAGTTTCAAAAGGGTATCGAGGAGGGGGAGGGTGATGCTAGGAGTCGTAAGGCCAAGGTTATGGAGGAGGTTACTGATGGAGCGGAAGATAAGGAGTGATTTGATGACTCGGCTGGACGTATGTCAATAGGTAAGGGATCTAGACCCGTTTTTGGTGTGGCAGAATCTATTATTTGTTTGACATGCGTTTCCCGAATCCAATGCCCGGTTTCACTCCATAAACCACGAATTGGTTTCGAAAGAGTTGCGGGCACAGAAATGTGCTTGTACTCTTATATATCAGGGAGACGCTACATTGATTGACCAACCGTCCTCAGACACTTTGTCCTTTCTTACTCGTGGAGGATAGAGTCACAGAGGCTCAAATACGGACATTTTACCATTTGTTATTGTTTGGATGCACATGCTTTACTTTTGGAATTGTATCACTCACGCAAACTTCTCCGTTCTCTCTCCATCCAACTCAACTGCTCTATTCGGGAATGGCTAGTCACAACATTAGGGCTTCTACATGATTCCCACCCAATGATGGCAAGGCTCTATCCCATGTGTGATGTGTGGTGAGTGCGATGAAAAACTAGCTAGATCTGTATCTGTTGTGAGCACAAACCATGAATTTGTCAGGTTTCTCGCCTTCATATTATAATATATGAATTCAATAATGACGAGACATACCGTTACATTCGTGGAAAAACGATACAAAGACCCTCGTTTAATATCCTTTGCATATCTTGGTTTTCAAGAAATGCGTCGAGGGTTGAGGTGTTTTTTGTCTTGGATGGTTCGACCCTGAGAGTTGATGTCATTCTATAAATTTCACCTTGTGTGCAGATTTGTATTCATGATTGAGCATCATAGAGGGTTCGATGCACATTTTTTCCTTATATATTTCATTCACGTCTTTGACGATGATATTCTCACTTTCTCTGGCATTGAACTACATATTTTCAGGAATGATTGCGTCAGAACACATGGTCGGGGAGGCAACATGATACGAGAGACAGAGGAGGGGGGTACTATACTATTCCTTCTCCATCAAACGAAATGTAAGTAGTTATTGTTTTGACACAAACTTGGCGCTTCTACAACTCTCCCCTGGGGTCCACACTCTGTGCCATATCTTGAAAATAAGTGATATGGTCCAATTTTTTCGACACCCTATATTGAAGATTGACGGATATAATAGTTTATGCTCATAAAATCGAGCATGGATGATTTGTATTTCGACTACATTTATCTAATGCATTTTTGCAATATGTTTCTAACCTTCCAGGTGCAGGGAAGCTTTGCTGAATAAATAAGGTGCAAGAAAATGTCACTGATGTAATGAGTTATACTAGAAGGTTGTATGTTGAAGCAATAACATAACGATCAACTGTTTCGATACTGAGCAAGAGCCCTAGGCTCTAAGTAGGTTGTATTCATTTGTATCTAATTAGGTAGATGAATTTGCCTGACTCTGGTTATGCTCCTCTTTTTCTCTTCGATTGAGTGCCAACTCCCCAGAGGTTAACCTCTGTCTCATAATTTGAATTTCTAGGTCTCGTTTGTATTTTACTCTGAGAGGGAGAAGGGGAAGCCTCCAATTCACTCACACTTTTGACCTCTTTTTCTTTTCGATGAAGTGTACTCTCCATTGGTCTGTTAACTACTTAGCAAAAAAATTGAATTACTGCCCGTTCGCTTGTGAACATTCTGCCGAGGGGTTGAATTATTCTGCGATGATCGTTGGCCTCTCCTTCTTGTCCGTCTCTGCCAGTTTCTGTTTGATCAGTTCTGACTCAAGCAGGCGGTGTTCTAATTGAGAGTAGACCTCTCGAGATTCTGAGACCGAGAGCCACAGATTTTCAAATTTCAAACAAGCACCAAGCTACCAATTGTGCACATCTTTTAGAGTTGAATGAAAAAAGATTGCTCAAATCAAGGATGAGCTCAAGACGAAGGGCCACAAGGTCACCGGGAATAAGCACGAGTTGCTCGAACGGCTCGGCATGCCAAGAGGATTTGGCGAGTCGAAGCACGAGACCTTCACGAGGGAACATAAAGAGCAGGAGCGGGCCTCGGAACGGGCCAGAAAGAAGCAGAAGAAGGAGGCGTTCAAGTCGGTCATAGCCACAGCTCTGGCTGAGACACTGGTTGCATCTCTCCAAAACAAGTCGAACTCGGACGACCCGAATCACGAGGATTATGCAGAACAGTGCTGTGCGGATCCAAGCTTTAGTATTCGCACGACCGAGCCCGCGGGATGCATCCAATTCCCTAACGGCGGTGTGATGGAAGTATGGAGGTGCCAGGCGTGCGGCAAGATCCCTAACCATCCCAATGCGCCTCCAGTCCAAGAGTTCTCGTCGGACGACGAAGACAATAATGACTACGGTGATTACAGCAATGGAAATGGCGCTCCAGATTGCATCATTCAGTAGAGAGGTTGCAAATAGAATCGTGTACAAAGTTCAGCTCTCGGAGAAGAATTTCTTGAAGGCATTGGTGGTGGAATTATAATTGTTGTCGTGTGTTTGCCACCTATGCATGCTGTTCTGGAGATAATAGCTATTTGGTACTCCTATTTATTTGCGTATTTACCTGCGACTTCGTTTTGTTATAGATTGCATCAAATTGGCAATGCAGATAAACAATACACCGATTTGTCGTACATTCAGCTGCATATTATAAACTTACGAGAGAGAAATGGAATTCACAATGATATCATGCAAATAGACCTCACAGCTTCCAAGAGAAGTGAGCATTCTGGTTGCCAAAGAAAGCACACTAAACCAACGTGACTATCAAATCAAAGAGAAAACTGGAATGATCTGATCCATTGGTATCATTCAAGTCAAAGCCAACGAAGATACCATCGATTTGCGTACAAAAAATGCAGGCACCTACTCTCGCATGAGTGGAATCTAGTAGGAACGGGGCCAGTGCAACCATCAATAGTAAAATTTTCTATGAGTATAGTTGACATTGAAATCATTATTCAATTATGCGATTGGAATTTGGCACTCAATATGCAAATCTTGCATATGCAGGTATGGAGTGAAGCTGGCCGGTGCGGAAATACTCCTTGTCCATAAAGAGCTGATGTACCAGCAAAGTAGTAATGCTACACAAATAATACCTCTCAGTTATTTGTTTTGCTTTAGCGATTTATGTACAACATGCAAAAACTAATATGGATTGATGTTTGGCGGATCTGTGACAGACAGACTATGTTATCAGATTTGGTACTGCGTCTGGGTGGTGTCATGTTTAATTATCCCCCTAAGACCCATAGACAGACTCTCACCCTCATCAGGGTCTGGTCATCGACTCTAGCCCCCCCAGTACCTTTTCTACGCTCTCACACCCGGTACCTAC
Source organism: Thalassiosira hispida (assembly GCA_036939495.1). Lineage (NCBI taxonomy): Eukaryota > Bacillariophyta > Thalassiosirophyceae > Thalassiosirales > Thalassiosiraceae > Thalassiosira > Thalassiosira hispida. The sequence continues at coordinate 16,782 of JALLAU010000497.1, read as the reverse complement.
CTGAATGCCTGGAAGTTTTGGTACGAGGTCTAGAATTGATGGCCATACCCTAGGTATGTAGGGCGAGGCAGACTTTGATAATTTGGTTTCCATTTTACAGCTGATTTGCTATGCAAGCACTGAAATGTAAAAGTGTCTGTTTTAAGGTTTCTTTCCTCAGACCCGATTGCAGAATAAAACCACTTCGAACAAGTACAATTCAAGCCACTTCAACTTCACAAACATGGCTGTATTTTCTCATAATCTAATCATACATAATATAATACTTCCCATAGAGGAACTTAAATCACTGTAGAAACCTATGAATCTTCGTCTATCGAGTATGGTACAGGGGTGTGGGTTCAGAATATATTTGTGAAGGGCTGACTTGCTGTGTATTCGGATAGATACGTATACGATTCACAGCTAAACACTCATGAGGCAGTTTGGAAGACGAGGACAAATTGCCGTGAAAGTATATAAACAAATGAAATTGCACATTGATAGCACTTCCACCAGCCTCTTGAATGTTTCTAGTAGTATAGAGAAGCTAGGTATCGTAGAAGAACTTTTGAGTCTGAATATTTGAGCCGAACCAATACAACTCAGTTCCTTATTAGAATCTAGAATCGAATCATTTGTGGTGTTACTCTCAACAAATTCATGGATTGAAGTGCGTACAACGAGACACAGGATCTCTGGTGACAACACATATCAATTCAATCATGAGTTTACGAGTGTGGTATGGTGGCTACATGCACAGGTAGACGGCTACCAAGAGGAGAAATTAATGTTTATTTATGGGACTTGGACTGAGCTAGAATTGGATCTGATTTTCCCTCTTGAGGCCTGCCCGATGAACTCAACTCAGCGCTTAGAGAGCACTTGGCCTCAGCAAGCAAATAAAGAAGACACAAGAAGCGTGAGAAAAAATACATCAACCAAGTCTCCTATGAAGATACCGAAACGTATCCCCACTGGAGCTCCCGGAATCCCACAGAAAAGTCGACGTGTTGAGGCGGGGTCTTCTGGGGCCCGTAGTATGCCGTAATATGGCAGTGTTGCCCTGAAAAGAGGCCCCAAATGGCCCTGAAGTTGAATCAAATCTTCCGGTATCAAAGTCTACGTATTTAGGAATCAATACAACCGGATCCAAGAATCCGAGCAGAATCTGAGCGTGATCTTCATCTGAGCCAATGCTCTCACAAATCAACAAGATAAATTTACAACATGAAGTCTGCTATCATCGCCACCCTTATCGGCTCTGCCGCCGCTTTCGCCCCTGCCCCTGTGGCCAAGACCACCTCGGCCATCAACGCCTTCGAGGATGAGCTCGGCGCCCAGGCTCCTCTTGGATTCTTCGATCCCTTCGGCATGCTCTCCGGAGACGTCGACCAGGACCGTTTCGACCGCCNGCCCAGGCTCCTCTTGGATTCTTCGATCCCTTCGGCATGCTCTCCGGAGACGTCGACCAGGACCGTTTCGACCGCCTCCGTTACGTGGAGATCAAGCACGGACGTATCTGTCAGCTTGCCTTCCTTGGCCAGGTTGTGACCCGTGGAGGACTTCACCTTCCTGGAGATATCGACTACTCTGGTGACTCCTTCGACTCCTTCCCCAACGGTGTTGCCGCCCTCTTCGGCCCCGACTCCATCCCCACTGCCGGACTTGTTCAGATCGTTGCCTTCGTTGGATGGTTGGAGTGCGCCTTCATGCGTGATGTTTCCGGAACCGGAAACGAGCACATCGGTGACTTCCGTAACGGATACATTGACTTCGGCTGGGATGACTTTGATGAAGAGACCAAGCTCTCCAAGCGTGCCATCGAGCTCAACAACGGCCGTGCCGCCATGATGGGTATCCTTGGCCTTATGGTCCACGAGGAGATCGTCCCCCTCGGTTACGACGCGGATCTTCCCATCATTGGCCACCTTGTATAAATGATGGATTGATTTCGTCACACAATACCTTTGCCTGAATGAGGTTCACTGCTGTGATGTAATACCAGAATCTGGAAGTGCAATGCAATTACCAAGTGCTGGAAATTGTTGATTGCCCTCTGGGTCTGAAGTGTGTGAGATTTTTCCTCTTGCAGACGGGAGAATAGATAACTAGTAAAATAGTGCCCATACTTCTGTTAATCAAGGTGTTTCTTTATATTTTTCAAGTTCTCTGCAACTTCATTGGTACCTACCTATTAGGCTAGAGGTATCGTAGCGAAAGGCCAAGAATGGTATTTCTGGTGCATGTTTCTTTCTGAACAAAATAATACAACAGTCTGTGCATGCTCTTGAAAATGCTGATGACTCTTCTCTGGCAGAATTACCTACGATACCAATTTATTCATTGTACCCAATTTATTCATGTCAGTTTTTTTGTTTGTAGAGGTACACATGATCAATACATCACCAAATTACGAAATTCCTCCCCGGAGGAGCTCAGACTCGTCAACAAAAACAAGCAAAACGAACAGCAAATCGGGCAAGACATCCATATCATCTAAGGGAGACGAGTAGGAAGGCCCTGTTTGCGGTGGCAGCAACAGAGACAGTTTCAGAGTTGCTCGCTATGTGGTGAATTATCATGTTGTGAGCTATGCAAGGGCCACATTAAAGTTTGCTTTTGGTGCCTTTCGCGCAATCTTTCTTTGCATTCAATAATGAAAGCGGAAGCCTACAATGTGACGCTTCCATACAGATTTGTATCACTGTATTGTATGTGAGTGTAAGTTTAATGTTTTTCTTTGAGTTCTCAATTGAAGAAGTATCTACCATCACGAGTGGTGGATTTTGGAGCAATTTTACTTATCCAGCTCTGTTTCCCATATCAAACAGAGAATGAAGCTAAACTTGTATTTGTATCAATCCATGACTCCTTGACGGGCATCACTGATAGGGACTGTGCATTGCATTCTCTTTCAAATGTTCTTATTTCCACTTCCTGTCCATGTCGGGGCTGATTGTTTGCACCAGTATCACTCATTTTTTTCCATTGTAAACACACCCAACCAAGCAGGCTAGGCCGGCGGCATATCTACTCGCCAGTGTCTCCGGACTCCTGACATATTATCCCGTCTGAAAACAAGTAATTTTGGTTGCATCTTGTACCAAGATGATAGCAAGAAAGAACAACGATAGCACGCTTGAATAGCCTACATCAGCGCAAGCTTGATCAACTTTGTTGGTCATTTTGGTCAGTCTTGTAAGATGACAACAACTATAGTGGCCCACAAGAATTCATTCCTTTCTAGGTCTTATTCACATATCATGACGGACAGTAAAATGAAGATCAGGAGTCTTTACAAAACTCTGCCCAGTGCCATACACATCTTACCTTCCTGTCTCTAGATGCTCTAGTGAGATACCTTGCCTGTTACTGTAGAGGATTCACGATTCACAGCTGCAAGCAAAAAGCAAAGAGGTTTGTGCCAATTACAAAGGCTGGGAGGAAAAGGCCCACAAAAACATTCTTTGCTGGTCGAATGTATGATCAACAATAAACAAAACCAAAATCTTCAATCAAAATTCTTTCTTAACATTATTCTCTCGTGCAACGCAGGCAACAATTTATGCTCAGGAAAACGGCATTACGAGGTTGAACAATCATCTATTTGGAAGTGACCTCAATTGGGAATTAAGGAATGCCATATCCTACAGCGGAAGCTACAATCAAATTTACGCAAAGCATTTTGGTTCAGGAAGGGGACAAGGGTCGCAACATTGTGAACAGCAAAGGTGGACCACAACTCCATTCCTTTCCTGGCCTTGATCATAAATAACCGTCAGTTGAATTCGGATCATTCTCTTTTGAAACACACCATTGTGTTTCTCACTACGCATTTTCTTTTGATTTGTATAATCCGTCTTTAGAGTGCCAACAATCAAATCTGAGCCTATCCTGTAGTGATTCAAACGCTGTCGGATATGGTGTCCCTTTATGTCAACCTAGTCCAATCCTTTCCAGCGTACCTTAGTAAAAGAATCAGTTCTCTCACTGGTTATAAAAAGTGATCATGATGTGATTTCTTTTCCTGGTCTTCCATTATACCATTAATAAATTCTCGTCATTGCCTATGCAGATGGCCTATCAGAAATAATTTCTGATAGGCATGCAGCTGAGAAATTGTAACCTGATATCCATGTAAATATCTCAATGTGACTGGTTCGGGTTACCATTCTTCTAAATATCATTATACATATTATTACTATCCAACACGAGTTGTAGCAGATACACTTGCATATAGGATGTGTTGCCAATAATCTGGATATGAACATGATGAATGTCGACTAATATGATGCAGTCGCCAAACCGATGCCTGCAACCAGCAGTGGAAGGTACAAGTTTGTGAGTTCCGATGATCTTGGTATTCAGCATTAAGGCTTAAAGTTCAACAATTATTATTGCCAAGTCTCAAGAAGTGTATTAAACTTGACTCTTAAGTAATTAAGTAAAGGTCCCAAAGATAGTGACAAACAGTAATCACAACATCCACTAAAGACCAATCCAATTTAACTTAGGTGTCTCTTATCTTCGCCAATTTACCACTGTTCAGCCGCAGCCGCCGCAGTATCAGCGGTACCAGCAGCAGCCCATTCCTGTCCACCAGCAACAACTGGTGCAGGTGCGACCTCACCGGTCACGGCACCAACAACAGGCACACCAAATGCAGCATCGGCAACATCAGGGACGACATCTTCATAGACGGGTGCGGCAGTAGTGGCAGCAGCCTCCTCAATCTTGGCAGCCTGTTCTTCCTCAGTCTTCTTCAACTCTTCAATATCACGATGGAAGAAGAGGTCAACTGGGACGTCCCAGTCAGAGGTGCGAGATACTGATCCTCTGAGACGAAGGACCTCACGGGCGAGGAGCCAGTAAACAAGACCAATGGAATGCTTTCCCTTGTTGTTGGCAGGGATGGCAATATCTACATGCTGAAGGGGAGAGTCGGAATCGCAGAACGCAATAACGGGGATGTTGACATAACTACTCTCACGAACAGCCTGAGAATCGGTCCTGGGATCAGTAACAATCAAAATACGAGGCTCACGGAACTGCTTGGTAATCTGGTTAGTAAACGTTCCGGGAGTGAAACGTCCGGCAATGCTCTGTGCTCCAGTGTAATGAGCAAACTTGAGCACGGCACGCATACCCCAGGGACGGGCACTGATGGCAACAACATCTTCGGGGTTTTCAATGGCCACAATGACACGTGCGGCGAGCATGATCTTTTCCCAGGTCTTGCCAATGTTGAGGATGTGAAGACCATCCTTGCGACGACGCCAGATGTAATCTTCCATAGCGGAGTCAGAGTTACGGGTTCCGTTCTGCACTCCAGCGGAGAGCATCATTTGGATGTCCTCCTCCCTGTGATAGATTGATGGTAAAGGCGATGGGGTAAGCACATGATTGGACCAAAATTCGCAACAAACTCAAGCAGAATACTCTACGCAGCTGGCACGGCAGCATACGACGTTGATGATAACGAGACGATAACACTTACTTGGGATGGAGGACAGCAGGGAGGGCGGCAAAGGCGGAGCTCATGGTTGGGTTTGATTCGGTTGTTGCGAACAAAAGAAGTTGTGGCGAAATGTGGGCTTTACCGCTTTACGTTTACTAAGGTATCATGTGTCGTAGAAAGATATCAAGCCCTACGTAGGGTTTATCGGATATAAATGTCTTTAAAGGTATCTTGTCCGGATACAGTTCGGATAGGTAAGAGGTGGCGGTTTTCATTTGCCCCACCCGAAAGTTTCATACGATGTCTGAGGAAGTTTCCTAATTCCTAAACTTCTAGGTACTTCGTACTGCTTAGGTACGGTACGCATACTAAAATTATGTACGAGCAAATAAGTAGGATTACGCAAAAATAAAAATGGCGTGAATGTATTTATGGCGGGATGTATTGTTGTCCCTCTGGTCTTCAAAAAGATACTAGTTTGCCGCGTTTCACAAAAAAGTAACTTTCCGTGTGTAACATTCCAAGATTTTGAAACAGTAGGATACTTGGCACTGGCTTCGCTCTTACAAAAATGCATGAAATGTGTGACGCACGCAATTTTGTTGTTTTTCGGAGTACTTTTAAGGGCTATTACGATTGATGCCACCCTGGCTAATTACAATTTTTTTCCCTGGCGCTGCGCGGGGCCCTACCCACTTAGCGAACTTTTTAGCCGCCTAAGAGAGGGGGGTGTGGGCCATTCAACAAGGCTTATGTAGGTAGCTAGCGAGCTACTACATAGATTCCTAGCTCAGACTAACTCAGCTTGTACACTGTGCCATAATATTATTGTCCTCTCAAATCACACTAAACACACCAAGATGTCTGACTTATCAAAAAATGTATCTTCTCGCTCCACCTTCCGCGACCAAATGGTTGGAACCGGAGCACCCCGCGGCAGCCGCGTGTCTTCCTTAATGCCGATGACGATGCAAGACAAATTTCAACTCGCGGTAGAAATTGAAAATGCCACGGACCGTATTACCTCGACATTCGAATCTCAGTTCGCTCCTTCCGATATGCGACAGCTGGCACTTGGTACGTCGTTTGATGGACTGTTATTCTATCATATCTTGATCATAATATCATATTATTATTATTATCCATTCAATATCCAATCAACATGGTAATGTCATTCTTTTATTTCTATGCAATATCACTAGTGGCGCATAACCACATGAAGCCGGCGATGAGGGAGTTCATTGAGACTTATTGTAAGTCATATTTCTTCATACGAGTCGCCTTTGTTATTATTTCACTGATATCTTATCTCTCGCTATCTTATGGTATCTTCTGCATCAGCGGATATCCTCAAGAAGTTTCGTATCACGGGAACCCAAACAACGATGCGCATGTGCAAATCCTTGTGGGGCGAGGATAATCCCGACATTGAGTACGGCCTCACCTGCACTAGCGGTCCACTTGGTGGAGATGCCCAAATCGCCGCATTGATGTGTATGGAAGATCTAGGGGCATTGATTTTCTTCATCGATCCGTTGTCGGCTCATCCTCATCAAGCCGATATTGATTCTTTGATCAGGTTAGCCAACTGTAGTAATGTTATCGTCTGTCCTAATCCTACGTCGGCAATGAGCATGATGCAGACATTCAAATGCGCCCTCGAACAGGGAAACCGTGGAATTGTGAGTACATTGTTTTTAGGGCCACAGAGAAAGATGTAGAGAAAATGGGACGAGAAGCAAAGAGAGAGAGAGAGAGAGAGAGGGAAGAAAAGAGTCGATCAAAGTGTATCCATTTTGCCTTTTCGCATGTTCATGAGATCTAAACATATTCTATTCCATCCCATTTCAATCTTTAGATCCCATCCTTTTTCGAGACTCTCGAATCTCCCGCTGTAGAAGAATACAAAGATCAACAAGAACGCGCCCTAGCAGCTGCTGTTGCTGGCACTTCCTTCGGGAGGCCCATGCTTTTGTCTGACCCCAGCGCATACTTCCCACCAGCCCAAGAAACAGAGAAAGTGGAAGAAGATGGAGATACTGGCGAAGATTTGGATGATTATGATTCGGATGAAGTATTGGACATGGTGCAACAGTTTCAGGGCCAAATTGGACTTAACGAGACATACCATGCTCCCAGCGGAGATAAACCACGTGGACGAGGTTCTCACTTGAGTGGGATGAAGGTTGAGGATCCAAGTAAGAGGAAGAAGAAGAGAAGTCTTGTTAAGAAAATGGTAAAGAGTATGAGGCGTCTCGGACTGGAGTTGAAATAGACGACTGGTTGTGTCATCTGCAAAAAGGTCACGACAAAGAGTAGCAGAATACATGGATAATTGGCATTGTAGGTAAAGATAATATGACTTCAAGTGTTTCTTTCTTTGCCAGAGATGGCCTTTTGAATTAGAGCCGATTGTAGAATCTTCGGTACACTGGGCATCATCTCATCAGCCTTCTTCGTTAGTCTCAAATCCTATACTGAGAGCAAAGTGTGTGCCAACTGAAGCATGGACTGATTGGTGCCAACCTGTGCCAACGTTATTCAAACACATTAAGACAAAAACTCCAACAGATCTTTTGCGGCCACCCACACTCAGCACGATGGAGGTGCAACCCCAACCGATATTTTTCGTACTACCTGTATTATATCATTCCAAATTGCCAAGTGGGGCCCAGGCAACCCATGAGCATACTGACCCAGGCCATCCTTGTCTCTTGGCCACGATGCATTCATCAGCTGTTTGATATCCCCATCAGACATGGTTGGAGATTGATGAATCTTTTGCATCACTTCCCAAAAGGGCAATGACTCCCCCGCCTCAACGTAGTGAAAACTCACTGAGTTTATCGCACAGCATTTTGCTTTATCTTGTAGAATATGATATTTTGTGTCTTTACCAAAGATACTTTCCATGGCTACATGTTTGTTCAGATACCAATCGTCTACCTTGCCAGTCACAGTTCGTATTAGCCCATAGGCATGGAATTTGTGCGATAGATCTCTCTTGTCGCGTGTATCCAATACTGAAATATTTAGTACCTTTTCAAAGCACTGTGCTGTTAACAGGCCTGGATTTCCTTGGAGCCACTTCGAGGCATTTTTCAAAGCACATTTTGACTCTGGATTATCCCATTCTTTGATTAACTTTTCCATTGTGGACCGAGATAGCACATATCCAGCTGCACCAGAGTTGAATGCTGATTCACCCTTTCCTTTCAGGGCATGACCAGCATATAAATCCTTAGTAGGATCATGTTCCATCAGAAATTGGCACAGATGATCAGGTAGCACAAAAGTATGGTCATTGGCAAAGAATGCAAAGTCAGGATTGATATCCTCGTGCACTGTTCGAATTACATGCTCAAGGCGCTCTACACCTTTTTCCACAGTGATATGTTCAGGAACTAGAAGATTTTGAGGATAAGTGCCAGATTTTGAAGCTTTATCAATTTGAGCCCCCTCAGGGTACTCATCAGGATCATGCACAACATAAATTGCACGTGAGTGCGGTCCCCATGTTTTGGCAATGTTGGTAAGTCGAAGTGGTCTGGCCTCAGGCTTCACAACACTTGCATGGTACGTATTCGATTCAACGAAGCGTATCAGATACAGTGCGATATAGAAATGACACGGAAAACAGAGTTGCATTGCACTCACCTTGGCATAACAATTGTAACAAACAAAGGATTTCCGCCTCCACTACTGCTTTTCGGACCACCAACACGGACACTAACACCGCTGCCGCCTACCCCATCAGATGTGTGCGTCCGTCGGTTCCCTAGTCTCGAAATAAGAAGAGCTAGAATAGTGAACAAACCGACTATTGCAATCATCCGAGCCCATACGCCCGTGTGCAATTTTGTGTGTTGTCGCCGCACGCTTTTTGTCGGGCTCTCAGGAATATTCACGGGAGCATCATTGTCACTGACGTGCTTTGCAGTTGTTCGATGGCGAATGTTGGCATTGGTCATCGTAGGATGAGTACAATAAGGTGGAGTAGTCGATTTGATGTGTAGATGTAGGTGAAGAATTAAGGTAAAAAAGAGAACAGGAGGCGGCAAAGTTCGCGGAATAAATGATACTAATTCCATTGACGGGCTTCGTGAAAAGATCGTATTAGCTTGGCTCGCAGCTTTTATTGGCTTGGATATTGGATATTGGGCGTCATGTAGATGTAGGTATGTCGTTTTGACGATTGATGATGGCGCATTTCAGTGCCATCAGTGGTTGGATATTCTACTTCTCACCATGACGCCGCGCCTGCTTTTCTTGCTTTTGCCTTTGGGGCAACTTGAGTACGCCGTTGCATTCCAGGCGCCATTTTCCTCTGTTTCACACCGAGGAGTCAATACAAAGTTGGCATGGTCAGATGGGAAGAATGCCGCCCCTGCTACCATGTGTGAAGTGGAGAACGTCCCTCTACTAGACCCTGTTCCAGATGGGTGAGTGCACGTTTGCAATCTAAGAGAAAACGGGGATTGAAAATGTGTATAAAGGATATCAATATGATCAGTATGCTCCCCTACCTCTCCAACTCATGATTCTTGAATGATGGGTACATGTTTTTCGATATCATTACGTTCTAGGTTCAAGCGTCTTTTTATGGTTCGGCATGGAGAGGTTATCAATCCAGTAAGTGTTAAACCCAGGGATGTTGAACCCAATTCAGGAGTACTGCTTTATTTGAGTTTGTCAAATCAAATATGCAATCATTATTTTTTACGAACTCGAAAAAACGAATAAAAAACATACATAGGGTGGAGATCGTCCAGTATATTACGGTGCTATGGATGTCTCCCTCTCGCCACTGGGAGAATTGGAAGCCATCGAGGCAGCATCCTACCTATCCAGATATCATCTCCAACACGTGGCATCATCACCACTATCACGTGCCAAATTCGGTGCACGTCAAGTATTGGCTCGCCAGCCCCTCAGCGAAAGCAACAATAATGATTCAAATGATATTAACATATTGAATGGATTCAAAGAACTAGATCGTGGAGCATGGTGTGGCCTTACCAAAGATGAAATTGGTCCAGATATGCTTGATAGATTTGATGCATGTGATGAGTCAGTCACCCCCGGAGATGGCGGGGAGAGCTATACTACACTAAAATCACGTGTTCTGGAAGCAAGGGATGAATTGCTACAAATGACTGATGTGGGAAGGGCTAGTGCTATCGTGAGTCATTTGCAGGTTACACGAGCCATGCTCAGTGATGCACTGGGTATGGATGTTGCGGAGTTGGCAGGGTTACAAATTACAACGGCATCGATTACATGTGTTGATTATTGTTCGAAGACTGGGGAATCAAGTGTGAGATTTCAATCATTCAAACCAGAATGTGGACTGGATGAGAGCAAGGATGGTGCAAACTGAACAGGGGGGGAATTCACCATTAATCCCAATATGATTAATGAATTCCTATCAGGTACCATTGCATTATCATGTATGGAAAAAGTTGTACTCCATGCGATATTCTGCCAAACAATCACCAACGAAAATGCGTTTCGCTATTTTGATTGGGCGCCATTTCCCTCCCAGCCTGCTGCATCATTATTTGTGTCTAAAGATCGCTGTGGTTCACGATACAGACGCATACCCAAACATTGTTGCACCATCCGCTTCTGTGCCTTCCATGCCGTTGAGAACATTCTTTGCTGCTGTTTTGTTACTTGTTGTTTGATTATACAGCATTGCCATCGTTGCCCGCACTGCCATCTTTGTCTGCACTACCATTATTTGTATCTGCAGGTTGTTGTGGTTCACCAAACAAACGTAGTCCCAAACATCGTTGCACCAGTCGCTGCTGTGCCCTCCATGCCATCTCCACATGGTGCAGTGCCTCTTGCTTTGCAATCATTTCTATAGTTTGTCGTTTGGTTATGATATCATCTTTGTATTGACCTGTTTTGGTTTTTGATGATGCCGAAGATTGTGGGAGTGATTGGGCGGCGGGTGATCTGGCTCGCTTCTTCGGGTTTGGGTTTGGGATTGTGATGAGGGATTTCGATGCGGACGCTGCAGTCGTCAACGATTTTTGTGGTCTACTGGCTGCTACTGATACGCTTGAATTGGCTTTAGGGCCACCTCTTCTCTCGCCCTCCACCAATGGTGATTGGGTCTGCGGCGGACGACGCGAAGAATCAACAGCCGCTGTTACAATTTGTTTTGTTGGCATGTTCTTCTAGTTTCTCGACCTATCTTTGCTGACTAGGAATACCTTTGCTTTGGCTTTGCCGTGTTCGATTCCGTGATGTGATGGGATCCAGGGCATTCAGAGTACGGTGAGTCGGGGCTATTGGGCTCACTCTCGCTTACTAAATCACCATGATGAATGTTGCTTTGAGCAAAGAGCGAAGCGTTTTCTTTTTTCTTCTCCTTTTTGTGATGTGAAGGGGTGATGAACTGAGAACTGAAACCTAGATGTACTGAAACTAAGCGCTCTGCTACCAGCATAGATAGGAATTAGTAACTCGTTTGGCGGGACCAGCTTAACCAATCAGCTCATTTTTCGTCATCAATCACCTCTTTGTTCTCCCAATAAAGCAATAGAATGGCGCCCAGCAACAAAAATAACGACGGAGACTGGCTCGCCTCACTGGCACGCCAATCAACATCCGCAGACAGCAGGACAAAACCCAATAATACCTCCAAAATAAAGCGGAAAGGAAGCAACAGCGGTGGAGGAGGTGATAATGGTGCACCAGTCGTCGCATTGACCAAAGCCCAGCGGATCGAACGCCGGGGACAGAAAAAGAGTCAACGAGAAGAACGCAAGCGATTGGCCGAGGAGGCGAGACAACAGCGTCTAGCCATCAAGAGCAAGAGGGCCCCTATTGGCATGCAACATCGTCTAGCCAAGAAGCGACAACAACAAATAAAGCACGGGTCCGATTCTACTGTTGCTGCGAAAGCGCCGCCGTTAGCATCAGGGGGGACACATCATGGACGCGAGGAAAGGAGTACAACACGTGGTGGCATGACGGCCGTGAGCAAGCGAGCGCTCACTCAGCTATCAACTGCATTGGACACCACCGTATCATCCCATGCAACAAACCAATCCACTCCACGGCCAAAACGACGCAACACCAAAAAGAACGAACCGGATGCAGAACCCGAACAAGAAACCCTCAACGGACTCCCAGCCGAACCCAAAGGCAAGGCCACCAAATCCAGCACGCTCCGTCCCGAATCCAAAGAATTGCAACCTAGATTACGCGACTACAACGGACAGGGACTCGTTCGTTCCTCGTTATACCTGCCGTTCGACGATCCGTCCTTCGTTCCCAAATTAGAATTGGAGTTCGAAGAGCACGTTCCCGGCTTTTTTGGTAAGTCGAAGACAAAGGCTGCTAAGAAACAGGCGGGTGAGAATATGTTGTGGAAGAGGTGTTTGAAGAAGAAGGAAGAGGAGGGGGGTGTGGATGTGGAGAAGGGGGGTGATGGTGGTGGTAAACATAATAAGAAGAAGGGAAAGAAGAAGAAGCAGGGGGAGGGGTTGGACACTATGATTCGTCAGGGGGTCATGTAGAGACGGTACTACTTCAATTTCATCAAGTCCAATGTAATGCTTCGAGTCCAGTTTCGTGTCTATACACCTGCACAGATAACGTGAGTTAACGCCATTGGTTTCCAAATTATGTCGGAGTTTCGAGTCTTGGGCTCAATCATGTATGGCTCAGCAATTTTACTTTCCGGAACACTTTCCAGCTTCAAGGTCATGGTGGGAGTTTCGAGTCCTGGGTGCGATTGTCCCCTCCAGCAATGAATTCACAATGCCCATTCACCGTAAAAGTAAAAAGAACAACCATTAAATCATCGACGACTATCGACCTTGACAATTAAGCAAAAGAAATGGTACACAATGCCCGAATGGAAGAGAATGTCAGATATCCATTGAGACGAAGAAGGTCACAAAATGATAGAACAGAAGAGAATGTGCGATACCCAGTGACTCCGGAAACGGCAAGAAATGCTAGAATGGAGGAGAATGTGCAATACCCAGTAAGACCACAACATGCCCGACGAAGAGAGGACAGCGTTCGGCATTCGCTGACTCCGGTAACAGTTGCAACGCCGGTCATACCACCTGCCATGCACCTCCCGGGGGACCCCCCGGAAGGCAACGACCCAGATGAAGAAGTCGTCCCGGTCCACCATCCAAATAATAATGGTAACGACTCCCGTCCTCACTTTCGCAATCGGATGCTACTGTGTCTCCTCGCCGTGGCGGTCAACTGGGGCACGACGCTTCGCATTGCCAACCACTTTGCGTCCAACGTAATTCGTGTCCCATCGTTGGACTTTGTCACCAAGACGTGCAAGACTGCCTACAACATTACCAGGGATGAGAGGTTGCGGTATACCAAGTGTGTGGAAACCGAATTAACTCAATGTAATAAAAAGTTGGATAAAACGACAAGCAAGGAGGATGGGCGGGTACGGAAGTTGGCGAAGGAGAATGAAGAGGTGGTTCGCCGGATAGAGGAGGTTGCAACGAACTGCTCCAAATCGTACAGAACGATACGATTAGCATTGGAAGATTGGACGGCGAATGGGGGCGAAATACCCATGACTTCCGACTCTGTTTGCTCCGCAGAGGACGAAGAAGAGTTCAATCGAACAATGCTCGGGACACAAAACACGCTCGCATTACAAACCGAAACCCTGCAAATGGCAAGTGTGTACAGCGAAGATAGCATATCCACAGTGTCACGTCTCGCCTCCACCGTTACCGATCTCGACGTTGAAATATCGGCACTCAACGAATACATCCTCGAACGTGCAAGGTATGACGCCGATTACATTGATCGTAAGACGCAGTATATCCAAGATGAACTGTTTGATATAATCCAAGTCATGGACCCATCCAAGATACCCCCCGTGGATTTTGATGATATCTACCAGGATATGGTGGAGTCTGCCATGGATGTCATGGCGTGCGTGTCACTCGATGTAGATGCCCGTATGATGGATGGGAGCAAGTGTCAACCGAACTTGGCCGAGGTGGTCGATGACTTTGTCGAGGATGCCAAGTGGAAGGTGTCATTTTTGACGGACACGTTGTATGAGTATAGGGATCGAATGGAGGAGTATAAAGACAATGTGTATGATGCGTATGGCACTGCCAGACGATTCTACGATGGTAAGACCCGATAATGCTGCACCCAATGTTTATGCCCAACCTGGCTTGTTAGTTTTTACAGCACTAATCGCATGACCCGTCTGTTTCTTGCTGTCTGTTGCAGGTGCGAAAGCTTTTATCAATGCTGCCCAGACATTTGTCTTTTGGATAGATATAGGAAGTTGGTTTGATATTACTAACGGAGACTTTTATCCCATTGACGTCGAGTTCCCAGACGTCGACCTGGCAGTGATTAATGTAGGGGGCTTTGGGAATATCGATGCCACCTGGCAGCAGATCGTACCAAAGATTCATGATTTCTATACCCTACTTGGGAAGGTGCCAAACAAGATTATGGATCGATTTGACGCTATGATTGAAGGAGTCTTGATGGATCATTCAGTCTCGATCTTCGATCTTATTCCGGATATCATACCTGATGATTATAACCCGCCGAACTATATTGGTACATTTGAGCTCGAGATGAATCCCAAGGAAGAAGTTGCATTGTACAGGAATATGAGCGAGGTGAGTGAAGTCAACTACATTGTTGTAAAGATGTATCCTTCGTGCATAGAACTCCTGACCTAACCCCCATGCCATATTCCACCCAAGATAGATGTTTCTATCGAACACCCGAACATCACTAGGAATGTTTTCAGGCATTGGCAGTCAGTATGATGAAGACAAACTCTATTCAGACGTTCCCGCTTTCAATATGACCGAAATCAAACTCAAGATAACAAGCATTGATCTCGCCTTCGAGGGTCTTGAGCAGCCTGATGTGGACTTTGATCTTATGTTCATCCATTTTTCATATCTGAGTGACGGATTTGTTTTGGTGGATTACATCTTTCGAGCTTATGTATCAATACGGTTGCTGATGAAATATTGGTTTGCAACATCATTGGCGATGCCCAATATTGACTTGCGATCAAACAAGGAGATAAAGAATCCTTTTCGAATGAACCCCGTGAGAGCAGCAGTCGCATTTACTACGAGTCCCATGGGTGGATTTATCATTTTCCTTGTGTCAAGTACTTGGATACTTGGTATCATTGGTGCGCTGTATGCTCCCATGCTGTATTCCTACAAGTCGGGATGTGTCAGTGCATATGGCAATGGAACCTTTATCACGAAAAACCTTTTCTCAATAGGATACAACCATGCATATCAAGACGGGAGCGGTCTGTTAATCGAAGGAATGGATACCTTTGACTTGAAGAGAGGAGATACGTGTAGCTCAAGATATGCTGCATCGGCCACTATACAAAACAGCATGAACTCGAACGTTACCACATACACAAACTTTCACCGTCAAATGTCTAATAGTATGGGGCAGGCTCAACGCTGTATTGACTCGGATGAATTAGATTCTGCATTTAGGGAAGCTTGCTGCGGGGTTGCCATGTATCCCGATTGCACAGCGAGAAACTCGGAAAGTAATACAATGTGCCCGATGGACGATCGTCGGTCAATAATGAGTATTCCTATCCCATACGAACTGCCGGGCATCTCTCTTGCCGACCCGTCATGCTCGGCCAGTACAGATGAAAATGACTGGAGGATTGAGAATGCTGTTTTTGACTGTGAGCAGATGGGGACTTGTTCTGTATCATGTCCAGGACCTCGTAAAGGCCTCATCAGAGCCGCCAGTGAACGTTGTGGCTGCACCATGGAATGGTATATTCACTCCAAATGGATGGCAAGCACATTTGCTTTCCTTCTCTATGTGTTCATGAATATCGCACGAGTATCATTCTTCTCAGGTATCACGAGATTGTTATGGAAACATATCTATCCTGAAAGATTTACAGTATCGGCCACCTGCGACTCGGAGGGGTCGTTGGTCACAACATCTTCTAAAGTCAGTGGCACATCCCACAAAGACTTGATAAATGCCATCCAGACTAGTTCAAAAACTGGTGGTGATGCGAGTCGTCGAAATCTGTCAAGGGAACTCCATGCCAAGCTTGATCGCTGTCTGCGAAGTTTTTACGCTACTGGGGTGGCTCTTTTGCTGGGGTCGCTTCTAGCAAATGGAGTATGGATAGCAGCTTTGGCGGTGACATCTCAGACGTTGACTCCACATGTTTTGATAAGATAGCTTGCAAAGATCAGTGTGTAGACAGAACATTATAGACATTAAGCTTGACATGATATAAACGTCACAGTGGGTTATCCAACTGTAGGGGGTGTGATTGATAGTGACAG
>JALLAU010000496.1:0-14799 GCA_036939495.1 Thalassiosira hispida | reverse complement strand
GGCTTAGGGGGCCTTTTTCGATTAGGTGTGTGAATGGGGCCCACGGCCGGATAATTCTGCCTCCACCATGACCAGCCTCCCTCCTCCTCCTCCTCCTAGTAGCGCCCACCCATCCTCCGGCGGTGGCGACAACTACGGTCCCGTAACTAAACTGGCACACATCGCCGCCGCCCAAGAAGAAGAGGCTCGCATGGAACAGCGTCGGATAGAATACGAACGTTTCAAGGTACAGGCCGCAGTCGTTGGCGAGACAGCATTGGCCATCGCTGCCGCCACCGCTTCCGGTAGTCCAGTTCGATTATCGCCCAAACAGAAGGAGGTCATGTTGGAACCCCCAGCATCGAAGAAGATGAGCGTGGCGGCGCGGGCGAGAGCTGCGGCTGATTTGCCTACACCTACGCTGCCGCCGCAATTGCCTAATACACGCAGCAGCACGAGCAATAGTACCACCCCGAATCCGACGAAACGTGCACCATCCAGCGGAGGTGTCATGCGGGGTAAATTCTCTAAAGCTCAAGTAAGACAAATGATTGATGAATGGGGACGAGACGATACCTCCGAAGATGATGATTCTGAATATTATTACGATGTTACCTCGGACAGCAGTGCGGACATTGATTCACATGAACAGTTTAAGCAATCGTTAGAAAATTCAAATTCATATCATCATTTGCAATATACAATGAGCCAATCTCCCGGTCATCCCACGGGTGTGGAAGCTCTGGAGGAAGCAGCGGCCACGGCGGCGGCAGCTGCGGCCGCAGCACAGGAGGAAGCGGGGTTTCACTATCAGCATCACAGAGTCAGTTCTTACAACACCAATAAAGCAGAAGGGAACATGCATGGCCGATCCTCATCCCCGGATGCGCCAAAATATCCACAAAGTAATGAAGAAGATGAGGAAACCTCAGGGGGACTATTTGCAAGTGCCAAGCATTGGCTTCAGTCTCAACGAGAACGATTGCATCATATGGAGCTAGAGAAACAAGTTGAAGATCAACGACGAAAGCTCGTTGAAGAGGGACGTAAACAACGATCAACGGAGGCCGATAGAAGGCGAAATGGTAATGCTGGTCATCACACTACTACTGTGCATAATCAAAACGTGTTCAAGGACAATAGTAACAATCACGGAGCCGAAACTCCGCCCGAGCTTGCAACAAGCTGTTCCTTCGGATTGGAAGGACAGGCAGGCAGTTTAGAAGGGGGATCGCAAGAAGAATTATGTAATATTCCTGAACAGGGCGTAGTTGTCAGTGGTATGCCCAACCTATGCGACTTTGGGGGAATGTATGCAAACCGACTAGATGATTCTACAGACTATTCGGGCGTGGCACGGGTGGATTCTGCTGGGAATATTTTGGAGATGATACCCAGTGGATCTTTTGATGAGGACGAGGAGGGCGTCGAGCACATGAAGGTGTTTATGAAGGTATCGAGTCCTAAGTGTACGTTGACTGGGCAGGGTATGAGTGTCAATCTTGATTTGCCAGATGACAATGATTACCAGCAAGAGGAGACCAATAATAATGCTCTTGACAGTTACATTGCCGAGGAAGAGGAAGAAGATGAAGATAGTCCATACTTCGTTAACGACGTCAAAATCGTATCAGAACCACCTCAAGATGATATATCCGAGTCACCCAGTATTTTACAACAATCTCAGATGAAATCCCTCATTGCATCGGGCGGACTGCCCCCCTCGCTGAATTTTTGCAAATGGAAACGATTATACAGCCTCTCACGTGATGGTGATTCATTTGAACAATTCCTACGTTTGGTCGAGGGCCATAATAGAACGGTACTGGCGGTAAAAACGACACATGACGAATTGTTCGGGGGATACGCCGACTCTCGATGGGAAGCCCGGCACGTCCGACGACACGCCAATGAATTCTACGGCAGCGCCCAAGCTTGCCTATTCCGATTCCCAAACTTTGGCACTGGACGACGAGAGGATAAAATTATCATATTCAAATGGAGTGGTGCCAATCGATACGTACAATTATGTGACTTGACGAAGCGTACATTAGCGTTTGGCGGGGGAGGTGATTATGGGGACTTTGGTTTATGCATAGAAGATGATTTTAGAAGAGGCACTACTGGGCATTGTTCGACATTTGAGAACGATGCGCTTTGTGAGGAGGGATATTTTGACGTGCAGGATTTGGAAGTCTGGGGCTTCACATTAGATTTTTGAGAAGAACAGCTTGTTTTGCTTTTTAGGTAATGATATATTGATTAGATAGACAAAGAGCAGCAAAATCTGAGTTTCTTGGGATTAGAACGCTCTTTCCCAGTGGTTTCAACTGCAACGCTGTAAAGCTTTGCCACGTGTGGTGCATAGGTCCGTTGGTAATTTATTGTGAATTTCAATTGGAATGACTAAGAACAGGTATCATTGCTTACCATGACGGATATGTACTGGTATTAATAGCAATACAAAGAAATATAGCCATGCACAAATATGGGGGAATCAGGTTAGAACTCAGAACTGAGTGGTAAAACAAGTATGGTGAATGATCACATCTTCATTGAATGAACCAGTATAAGCAGGGACGGCAGGAAAGAAAGTGCACGACAGGAGAGTAGATTCTTGATGAGAAGATACAGAAGCGAGGAGTTCTTCGAATCGTATCTCAATCTCGTTCTCTCTCCGTAGACAACGCATAATCAGAGATGGATGGGATCTTCTTCATCTCAACCGGTAATAAAGTGAACCCTAATACTATATAGCTACTGAATGGAATAAAACCTACCCGCTCGCCAAATAGAGACCATAACGACAGAACTCAGCCTGACCACATGATATCTTAAGCATACCATTCTACAACCAGAGGCCCAATCCACCAACCAGATTCATCCCATTTATGGATTCTTGGGTTCAACTCGAGTTTTGTGGTGTATCGTTGTGTATCTTGAGGTCTTGAGGTCTTGAGGTCTTGAGATTCGAGGTTCGAGGTTCGAAGTAGAACTCTTGTGCAGTCCTGCAAAAGATGACCCGTACTCAGAGACAGCAAGACTCATCAACAACAATGTGTGAGTATGGTAGATGCCCAAGTAAATGGACAACAATCATGACAGTTCCAATGCGTACCACTGATGGACTCTCTCGCCCAATATAAGAGCTCTCTAACGCCACAGCGTCCTTCTCTCGAACATTACGAAGGATGTGGCAGATAGTGCAGTGAGCCATCCAAACGCACCAATCAACTATCACTTACTCTAGCTAGATTGAACTCTCTAATTCAATTCAATTCTTTCGTACATCTAAGCACCATCACATCTTGGAGTGATTGTTATCGCCAAGCTGGGGAAGCTTTGCAAAGATGAAAGCTTTGACCTGATAAAAGTAGCCTACGGGAAAGAAGAGTTCATCGTTATCAAACATGAATCTGGCTATTTCACCCCAAAATGTCAACACACTTTGAAAGACGCTCTCCTGCTGAGTATTCCGAGAAGGGAATGTGTACGAGTCTGGTGTTTCATCATTGCCATCATCCTCCTCGTTGTCGACACCCTCCGCGTCCTCTTCACGATTGAGTATAGAAGCAGCGGCAGTGGCAAGGACAGCTCCAGCAACAGCAACGCCAGCAACAGCAGCATCTACTGCGGACTCAGCCGTTGGATTCCCATGGACGAGAGACGGAAGCAGTGGTAGAAGCAGAATGAGGTAGAAAGACGCAGTTTTGAATGATGGATAGACTAAGCGACGACTTGGGCGACCTGCGAACCAACATTTCCGTATCCAAAACAGTGGTACAAATGGTAATAGTAGCCAAAGTCCAAGATACGCGAAGACGGCAATCAGAACAGCAAACGATGGAAAGAAGGAAGAGTCGAGTTGCCAGTCAGTCTTGTCGTTCGACTTGTCGTTCGACTTGCACGTTGGCCGCTTCTTCTTCGTATTGGGCCGCTTCATCTTCCAGCAGGAAAATTCCAGTGGTTGGTGCGAAAATACTTGATTTGGAACTTGACATCGATGTGAGGGTACCGCATTGGTGAAACGTCTCTACGATTTTTTTCATTTTTGCAAAGGCCTGGCCATATTAGTGAATTGAATCCTGTCTAGATCCAAAAACTTTGTGTATGAATATGCTTTTAACCAAAGCAAAAGCAAACACACTTTGCACCTAGATAGAGATCTTGGGTAGGAGTAGGCATTACATTGCCTTTGAAATGATTCGTTTGGCTAAAGATATCACATGAGCACCAATAGATGAATAATATTGTATTAATCGTATTGTACTGCTTCACAAGTATTTAGATATCAGCATTGGCACCTCATTATTACACTCATAATTTAGAAGGAAGGGGTATACAAAAATCTCAAAATGAACGGCATCGAAAGCTGAGTCATGGTCAAAAAGAACGGACCAAGCAACGGAAGGGTCATCATCAAATCAAAGTCGACCAACAAATCACTACCCAACTGGGCGAAACCCTGAATAATAGCAGTACGGATCACACGAACGCGAGAGTACCCCCCAAGAGCCCACGGCACATCGCGGGTATGTTGCACCGCGGCCAATTCCTCCACGAGACGATAACCATCCTCAGTGGCCTGGCATCCACCTTGACCCAAGTTGGGCATCATGGGATGTGCGGCATCGCCGCATAGAGCCACGGGACCCTTAGCCCACGGAGAGAACAATCGCTGCGGATCAAGCGTGGTAAGGAGCGGTGCGCCATCGTACAAATCACGACGTTTGATATCCTCCTCGGACGAGGCATTGATAAGCTCCAATGCAAACGGATCCCAAACATTCTCATCGTCATCGCCACTTCCGGTGCATGCAAATTCGTTTCGCAGACGAGTCAACTTGGGATGGGGATCCTCCGGCGTGGGTTCCGGATCGACACCTCCCGCCGGTTCACGAATCAGTGCAAACCACTGCTGCCTCTCCCCGCCACCATCTGTGCTCACAAAGTACTTCTTTTCACCCAATAGAATTTGATAAGATACATTCTCAATGTTCGAGGCCCTGTGTGGTGCAAGTGCCGCATAACAAGTGAACCCCGAGAAACGTCTGTCGGCCTTGGCGGCAATCTGAACAGTATCACGTGCCAACTTTCGCGCCTCGGCGTCGTCAATCGCTCCACCTGCGGCGCCACTGGCTGCAAAGCCACCGGCACCATCATCGAGACCGTGCAAGTTCTTTCGTACCTGACTCCAAATACCATCGGCTCCCACCAGGACATCTGCGTAGGCTTTGGTGCCATCCTCGAGAGTTACTGCCACGCCCTTTCCTTTGCCCAGATCTTCGTACTGATTGATGCGCGACGCGATGCGAACGGTATTCTGGGGAAAACCATGCTTCACCAAGATTTGTTGAATGACGGGTCGATCCACAACTACAGTGGCTGGCAATCCCGCCTCCATGGCAGGACCAACGGTATCAAACCTCACCAACCAATCACCCGCATCATACAAACCCGCCAATTTGTTCCCCTTGCGGTAACCAATCTTCAACCCACTAACACGATCGGCAGTACACGTCCCCGCAGCAACAAGCTCCTCAAAGATGGTGGGATTAATCTGCTGAATTGCCCTAAGTGCATTCGATTGGATTTGAATAGGTCCGCCGTAGGGTGCGTACGATGAAGCTTGTTCGAAGAGTGCCACCTTCATACCCTTGGAATGACATGCCGCCGCTACTACTAGGCCAGCGAGTCCCCCCCCGGCCACGAGGACAGTCAGCGGATCATCTTTCGTCACGGCTCGTCCGCCCTCTGGTACCGAACGCTGCGTTCGCCACCATGCCTTGGCATCATCATCTCCAGTGAGCATACCACGTAATGCCATGGCATCCTCGGCAGCCTGTTTGGCACGGTTGCGTATGCTCTCGGTACGTTCTTCATTCTCGGCAACGCGTTTGGGAGCCGCTGGTTGGGCTAATACATGAGCAACATGATCGGGAATGTCAATTTTGTTCGAGGCTGATCCATCGCCCTCGGCGAGCCATTCAATTTGGGGTAATTTTTCCTTGAGGTTGCGGAGTACTTGGGCCGGGCCGATGGAGGAGGCTTGTTCGCCGATGACGTTCAGTTTCGTTGGCGAGACTCGAGAAGTGGAAGCTGGTGGAGCAAATGCACAAGCAGTTTGTGAGATCGCCGCGAGCGCCAGTGATGTGGCGGCGATTACTTTGGTTGTTCGGTTCGTCATGATGCTTGACCTTGATTTGGATAGTAAAGTTAGTATTGTAGATCCAAGATGGTTATCTTGCCATTGATGACAAAGTAGTGAGCAAAGTGGAGGCGCTGAACATGAAGAAATAATAATGAAGAAACAAGCACCAAGACACAAAAAGAAAAAATGAGCGGTGCCAAGTCATCACATTTCAATCTAGATCAGGAATGGATCCAAGATCCACCAAGTGCAACTTCGAAAATGGCGGGAAGTTCCGCATCCTATTCTCTTTCTTTTCGCTTTTCGCTTTTCGTCAACAACACCAACATGGCGAGATTGGTTATTTTTTGATCCCCATTGATCCCCATCCTTTTGTTTAATACTATGGCGACAACATTATCAGTCCTAGCTCGCCAGTTCAACCAGTGGCGATGGGGCTACGCATGTAGGTCTTCATCTATGCAAGCTGGAGGTCTTAATACTTCAACCCCCCCCCCACACACACAATGATGGTAGGTACATCTAAACATGTTGATGATGGTAGGGATCGTGGTAGCGACATTGATCATGAGGCTGATATGAATTATGTTCGTTCTAGAATGAAAACATGGGTGCAGAAAATTATAATAGACCACGAGATTTGCCCTTTTGCCAAAAAGAGTGACTATCGCTTCGCTATTTGGCCCGGGAAGAACATACATGAGCCAGTAAATGGAGTTCTGGTACAACGTTTTATCAAGGCTGAAATGGACAAACTTTCGGGAGAAACAGAGAACAAAAATCGTCCCAATACATTTATCGTATTCCCATTTGTGAAGGATTTCTTAAAGGATATTGACGAGTTCAATAAATTTTGTGTTAGTCATTACAACTTTGATTCCATCTCTGATATTGGGAGTAAACTTGACTTTGTCAACTCGGGAAGCAAGGTTCATTCTTTCCCATTCCACATGGATATGCATTGTGTGTTCAAAAGTCCATGGCCAGCTGTTCATCTTATTATGAGGGATGATTTGAAGAGAGCGAGGAAGGGGGGTGATGATGCCTTTAATGAAGTAGCTGATGTCATCAGAGAGAAAAACAACACAACCTTGAAGTCAGAGGACACACAAAGAATTTTGGCAAGGGTGGTATTGGAGACTTCAAAGTTCCCTGAACCTATCCATTTAACAAAATCTATTTGTCCCAAACAAAGAGAAAAATTGCATGAAGAGGGATACCGTGTAGTGGAAGCCAAGCTGGAAAGTACTAGCCCAAAAGTTTCTTATGAGGGCTTCCCTGCCAATATGGTTGAATTGGGATTAAAAATGACATTTGAGGAATTTGGTGAAGTCGAAAATTTGGTATGCAATGTAAGTGATGATGGTATTACGTTAGAGGGGGAAGTTACATTTGGTAGTGTTGATATTGCCAAAGCAGCAATTGAACAGTATGATGGTATGGATATGGGCCTTGGGGATACACTGAAGAAAGAAAACGCCCAAGAAGCAAAAGGGTAAAAGAGAACCAAAACGTTAAAAAGTGAGAAGTAGTAGTCTGGAACTGGTCTGGAGAGAAATGGAGATGTTGTAACTTGCTGAAGGTGGTCTTCCTAATTAAGGCACGATCTGCGCCAGAAAATGCTGGAAAAGACCAGGGCGTGAGACCTTGATGGTCTGCAGTAAATGCAACATTGCGCAATACTGTTCTTTTGATTGTCACATGCAGATTGGCCTTCTCACGAGAAACACTGCCAAGATATGTGACAAGTCATCATGCGAGGTAATGCGTCAAAATAGCCTCCCTACTTATTAGCCATGAGCTCAAGAAACATCTTCTAGATGGTTTGTATACTCGAAGTCTTTTCCTTAGAGCAAAGCATTGATTTCTCTTTGTCGACATTTACTGAACCAAATTGAAATTTATTGAGAATTTGGAATAAGGAATGAAGCTGTATGAGAAGTAATGCGTCCAAAAAAGCTATCATACCCAGCAACAAGTAATTAAAAGTTAGCCATGAGCTTTGATGAGCTCAAGAAATATCTTCGAAATGAAAATTGTTTGCACATTCGGAGTATTTTTCGAGGACATTGATTTCTCGTTACCAACATTTACTGAACCAAATTGAAAATAGAGAATGAATGATTCGATTATTTGGAATAATTTAGCTTGGCATACTATCAATCATGAAATAAAAATATCATAGACTCGAAAGTTCGACTCATGGCAATTCATCTCATATTTTTGCCGTCATTATCCAGTATGCTGTTGCAGACAGTAGCAGACAAAACCTGGATAGAAGAGTGACACTGCTGCACCAAGTTATTATATTACAATGTGATACATTTGTGCCAAAAGCAAAACAATTGACTGGAATAAATGTTTTGCAGAGACCCTACAAGCAACATTTCCTTCTAAGCCAATCAGCCGTTCACCATCGCCATAATATGTGGGTAAATATGTTTCTTCCTCCACATTGCCATCATTGTTATTTGACGGAGGAATTTCCAGTTGTGCTACTTTGGACGGAGTGGATTGAGGTTGTTCTGGTTGCGATACTGGAGCAACTGGAGTGGATTGAGGTTGTTCTGGTTGTGATACTGGAGCAACTGGAGTGGATTGAGGTTGATCTGGCAGTGCTATTGGAACTACTGGACTAGGGTTTATATTTTGGGTCTCTGTTGGGTTTGGTGTGATTTGTCGCACTTTTGTTGGCTGTGGTGTCGGTATACCAACCGAAAAATCGACAGGAGGTGATGTTATTATTGACACGATAGGTGGCTTCGTTGGCATTAGCGTTGGCGGTCGAGTAAAGAGTCGCGTAGGTTTCGGAGTGGGCTTTAGCGTTTCAACAATGAGTGATTTCAAGTCAAACACATCATTGACAATCATGAAAAAATATGTCCTCCTCTTGTTCAGCATTCGAACTTCACCAATGTCCGAGCACCCAGTTTCATGACAGCCACGTGAAAGAATTCTGCTAACACCAAGGATGAACGAGTCGGTTGTCATGTCATCTTTTACAAATTGCGCCAATTGATCTTCAAAGTTCCATCCATTTTCCTCGTATCTTTGAACTCTCTCCGACCATTCAAAGAAGGCAGTAGTCCATCGAAGTTGTTCTCCATTTGCACTGGTACAAGTAACTTCGGGAAAACGGCAAAAGTCTAATTCTGGATAGAGAGTCGATCTTCCAAGCTCTGCACCCCTCTTTCCAAGATAGTAATTGATCTTCCCTATGTTGCATATGCCTTTAGTTGAAAGAGCTCCTCTTCCCCACCAACAACATCCTTTCGTGTGATACATACAAAAGTGTATTAGCGTGCAATATCTACAAAAAGCATTCAGACTTTGTAGAACAAAACAAAGTAACGTACCTTCTATGTCTGTCCTACCAGCGGCATTGGCATACGGAGCATTTGCTACTTCACTCCCACTAGATGTATCCCAATACCCTGCAAAGTTCGCTTCGCCTGACCCTTGCTTGCATTTGAAAGGAGGAGGAGATCTCGCCTGACCCCCCCTGGACACTGCAGTTACTTGCATACTTTTATCAACGTCACATGATAAAAATTCAGTTGTGCCCTTTACACAATTTTCATCTTGATATGATCGGGATTCCATACCACAGGAGTTGCTATTGCAAAGAGATGTAGAAGTGAATTGGCTTGCAGTATTTACAAAAAGCATTCAGACTTTGGAAAACAAACATAGTACCTAACGTACCTACTTGCAAATTTTCCTTCAAATTTCTGCCAGTTCAATTCATCACATGTATCATCTTCAATTGATTCCACAATAGCATTGGCCAGAAATGATGCTAGATTTACTAGGCCATGGACCCATTTTTCATCCACTCCTTCCCATAGATTGAATTTGAAGTCCGCGTTAAAGCCATCAATGGCCATAACTTGTAAACTTTGTATGAGTCCATTGAAAGTATATTGTGTTGAGGGGTAAGATAGTCCAGAAGCCCTGTTGTATGATATAAGAACTAACTGTTCAATCAGATCCTTTTTGCTTTCGATGTAATACATAGCGGGTCTGGCTGGTGCAGTCTGTATTGGTCCTTCCCATATATAATCAGTACTAGTTTCATTTGGATTATTGGGAGAATTTCCGGTAGGAATACTGGTTTGAGAAGGTAGTGGAGGACCTGGGAAATTAGGAGTCTGATTCATCGTTGGTATCTCTGTTGGCTTTCTTGTCGGCTTTTCTGTGAGAATTTTGACCCAATTTTCACATAAGAAGAGATAAGAAGTAATGCATTAAGTCTGAACAAGAGTAAAAGATCATTACATAATCATACCTGTAGGATTTTCCTCTGAGGATATATTATATTCGACGAGGGTTGAAGAGTTGGTATTGCAGACTAATCTTTAGTGAAATGTTGATTGACAACAGCTGTTAGAAAAGAATAAAAAAGATGAAAGAGCATACCTGGAGGCAGAGGTGCTGATAATATAGTAGGAAGGGAGGTCGGTGCTGGTACATCACATGATGGATCAGGAGGACAATTCGAAGGCACGGGCTGGCCTCTGACCGAGACATCGCAGTAATCATTCACGGGGTCATACCAAAGGCCGTCGCCACATTCCACAATGTTTGTAGGTTCTCCAGCAGAGCAGTGGTGATACCATTGGCACTTGGTGCCTGGGATCACTTCGTTGCCCAAGCAAAAATAAAAGAGAGTACAGAAAGTCCAAATAATGAGAGATGCATGCGTTCACTCGACTGCAGAGTTAACATGCCAAGATATCACTCACCCTCATTTCCAGTATAGCCATTCTCACATGGAGTGAAGCACAGCTGATTCATTGTTTGAGCAATCACACTCTCGATGATTCCTATTTCTTGGGCGGTGACCAGGCATACGTAGGAGGAAATAATGATCAAATATGTGGCTGCAGTCATCGCAGATGCGCGATCTAAAAGTGTGACAATGTTGTGCGTGAGACTAGAGGTGAGACTTGATAGCAGTCTCACTGCGCGATGTCTACTTATGCTTTGTCTCATTTTCAATCTCTCCATCTCTCCTATCATCAGGACATGCCAACAGATTATCCAACTCTATTTTATATTATGATTATGGTTATGTGGTTATGTGGAGGCCTGGTTTAGAGGGCATGTCGGTATGCCC
This sequence comes from Thalassiosira hispida, assembly GCA_036939495.1. Classification (NCBI taxonomy): domain Eukaryota; phylum Bacillariophyta; class Thalassiosirophyceae; order Thalassiosirales; family Thalassiosiraceae; genus Thalassiosira; species Thalassiosira hispida. The sequence continues at coordinate 3,550 of JALLAU010000496.1, read as the reverse complement.
GTTTACAGCGCAGTACAGCCCAAAGATACTTCTTCATAGAATTCTCGCAACAGCCCTCCTAAATCAAAGTATCCGCCCCAAATCGCCCTCTGAAAAAAGAACCCTTCAAATTGCCACGACCGACTACGATACCCTCGTCCACCCTTATCAAGTCGCAGGCAGAGAGAGGAGAGAGCCAAGCCGAGGATCGACGATGGCAGCGGGGCACCGGTAGTCAAGCTAGGTTGGGAGTTGATTGAGAGGAGGAACCGAAAAATTGCCAGTTGGTTTCAGCGACCAGAGTCCTGAGAGGTCCAGAGATGATCATGACAACAATGAAATGCATGGTAGTTGGTATCACTTGCCTATCACTCCAACAAGTAGTGATTGTCGCCCAGCAGAAATTCGATATACTCGAGTGCTTTACTCCATGCGCCAATGGCTTCACCGGAAATGAAGCCATACCGAGCACCGGGTGCAAGTACTACCACGAATGCTGGAATGGAGTAGTCCGATCACAAAAAGAGTGCGGTTCGCCACTTATTTTTGATGAGGAAAATGATTATTGCAATTTCCCCTCAAACGTTGTCTGCCCAGAGGGCCCTGAGTACATTTCGTGCCCTGAGAGTTATAGCCCGACCGGGTCCCTTTCGACTGAATCCCCAACCGAAAGCCCAACCGCGTCAGGAGGAACGCCCGCTGGAGGAACGCCCACAGTGATTCAGACCTCTATTCCTATTCAGATTCAGCCCGTTCGGCCCCTATCAAATGCCCCAACAGATGCTCCAACCATTCTCCTTGGAGGCAATGCAATTTTACACGTTGAGAGCAAGAGGGACCTCATTGAAAAGTATGTGCTGATCTCATACAACAAGCACACTGGGCTTGCTTACCCGTCAATAAGTTATACATATGACAGATTCATACAATCTTTACAAATAATGGGCGTTGATGGCTTTGGTGCAGACTTCAAATTCAATCTATTTGAAGGAAATAAAGATAAATATCACTATGGCCTCGTAAATTTGGCAGCATTCTTGGCAAATTCAATGGTTGAGTCAATTGAAGATGACACCTGTGATGAATCGAATTGGCAAGAGACTAATGGCAGGCATGCGATAAGTAATTCGTGTGGGATGGAATCTAGGTCTTATCAAGATGAAACTTGCGACACGAACGAGGATATATTCTCGTGTGAGGTCGTTCCTGAAATGGATATAACAGCTGCTTCTACGGCGGCTGCGGAACGAGCTGCTCCTCCTATGAGTTGTAAGCCGGGAAGTGGCCAATGGCATCATTCGGGTTATTGGGATTCACAAAGTGGCACACTTTTTGCATCGGCTCCTTACTCAAATGATCTCGGGAGAACAGACACGGAAGGTACGTGTTTAGCTATCAGAAGTTGGAAAATTGGACTCGATCTAAGTTTCGTTGCTCATTACAACCATCTTGGTTTAATGTAGGCTGCTGCTGGTGGGGTAGAGGAGCTCTTCTGACTAAAGGTGTATGCAACATTGGCAAGATCAATTACCATCTTGGTAAGCGAGGAGCTGATCTAGGAAGAACCACGTTATACCCGACCGTAGACTTTTGTGAGGTGAGATTTTTTCATGACGTGTTCAATGCATACTGTGCAACCTTCTCTGACGCCCCTTGCCAGTATCCGGAAGCAACTTGTGCGAGCGTATACTCAGGGGAACTTCGATGGACCATTGCGTTGTTCGAATGGGCAGAGAGGGTTCAAGGATACAAGAGGAACGAATGGAATTATGAAGAAAAGCTCATGGAATTTGTGGATTATGGAATGAAAGATGACGAATTTATCAACTCTGTGAGCAGAATCCTTTCGCAAGGCTGTCATGCATCTGGATGTTCAGAATACGAGGTTAGAATGCTAGACAAGAGGAGGTCAAACTTCTACTTGATTATCAATGACATTTTTGACATTGAGACACTCCTGAATTCACCAGATCCTACACGACACCCAACAAAACTGCCAACACCGCGACCAACAGGACGACCCACAAAACAACCAACGATGCCTCCTGTGAATGTAATATCATCCCCAGCTGATCCATCGCCCTCGCAAACAATATTAACGATGCCAACCACCCCAAATCCCACAGAGAATCAAAATACAAACCCTAGTCCAGTAGTTCCGATAGCGCTACCAGATCAATCGCCATACACTCCAAAACAACCTCAATTCACTCCATCCAAAATAGCACAACCAGCTCCACCTCCGTCAAATAACAACAGTGGCAATGTGGATGAAGAAACATACGCACCAACATATTATGGTGATGGCGAACGGCTGATTGGCTTAGAAGGAAATGGCATCATAAATTGCCGGAACCAACAGGTTTTGATATCTTTGACTGTCATGTCTGCCGCATATTTCCTACTGCTCTTGTAATAGCCGTGGCGTGTCTCCATCTGATATCGTGATGCTTAGTATGAATAGTATAATACCTACGTAACGTTAAAACAAAATCTGATGTGTTACCTCTCCTCTCTCTTTACTTCCAAAGCTTCTACCTACGCCCACTGTGTCTTCTCTTCTGTTTCACCGTCCTCCTCTGTAGCTTCGGGTTGATTCATGTGCTGCATCATTTGAAACGCCAATCCCATCTGTTCTGGAGTAGCCAATTCCATCCCATGCATACCATAAGCTGGAGGAAAATACATTTGTTGAGGTACTATCCCAGCATATTGTGGATTTGGATGCAATATATCGTCCGTGTCGTCGTCGTCGTCGTCCTCTTTTGAGTGGTCGTCCTTGTTTTGATATGATGTACCTTTGTCACTCCCCATGACAGTAGTTGGTGGATGTAGTGGTGCAACAATACTGGCCATCAATGCTTGGTTAACTACCCCATCAGCCTCATGAGGTGTTGCAGTTGCTGGTGCTGAAGTGTTTGGTTTTGGAGGAATATATGTTGATGGTGGATTTTGTTTCACCTTGATAGCAACTGAAGGTGCCTGTGCTTGCGCCTTCTTTGGAGCAGCCTTTTTCTTCGTTTTGGTACTACTACCACTGCTGCCAGGATGCGCAGATTTTTGCGCGCTTTGCATCTTGCATCTGTTCATCTCTTCTAATAAATATCTCCTTTTGGTGAGTTCTGCGGCGATGTTGTCACGTGATTGTATGAGAGCCATAGTTAGCTGGCGATGGACTCGCCGCCACGCATCGATATCAGAGTTCTGATCCATAATATTATTTGTCGGGAATTCAGATCGTCCTCTATTGTAATAGATTGTAATCTTGGAGGGGGGATGCTGTTGCCGCGCGATGCTCTTGAGCTATTGGGCTCTATTAATTGGGGGGCGTTGGGATTATGGAAGTGGGGATGGGAGATGGGGAGGAGAGGAGAGGAGGTGAGAGGAGAGAGTTCAGGTATTGTACCTCCTCTCTATGCACTCTTTGTTGGTTTGCGGAAGAGAGTGGTGAAATTGGGATTGGGAAAGCAACAAGATTTTTATTTGCCTTCTGCCAATTCTTGGGCCAGATGAGTTAAGCCCATCCTTACGGTAGGACACGGACAATGACGCGGATCAATTTAGCGCGATC
>JALLAU010000495.1:0-14784 GCA_036939495.1 Thalassiosira hispida | reverse complement strand
GCGAGTGCGATGATTTACGTATTTTTGTAGTGCAAGTATCACTGAACCCCGCTCGGGTGCTCGCTGTTTTTGATTTTGGGTAAAAATAACTGCACTAGTGGGGGTTCATTAGGTACATACACGATGGTTTCATAAGGTTTCATATTTCATATTCGATATTTGCTAGAAATACAAAAATATCCAATGGCAGCGCTCTCAACTGCCCACAAGACATAACCCTACCCGACGCAACCGCTCTCTTGCCATAATGTCCGGGCTATATCCCAGAATCAAATCAAGAACAGACCCGGTAGCAGCTCGGGACGCTCAGATAGAGATTGGCCCCCTTTTGAAATCAAATAATACTTCTCGAGTCGATGACGATGATGAGCTGTTTGGCATCAAGGAAGGAGACTACGATGAGGGAAAGAATTGCCTTGGCCGACGACCTGCCATTTTCATTTTCGTGATATCCATTGTAGTTATACTTACATTGGGATTTATATTCGATGCCAACATAATATTTCGAAAAGTTCTGCATAGCCTCGCCTCCGGCTTTGTAATCGATTTTTTGGTTGGCGGTATCTCGGGCGCTGTGGCCAAGACATTCACTGCCCCCATCGAGCGTGTCAAGCTCCTCATCCAAACACAGGACGCCAACCCCAAAATTATCAGTGGAGAGGTAGATCGATACGTTGGCATTGTCGATTGCTTCTCCCGTGTTGCGAGTGAGCAGGGTTTATCAGCCTTTTGGCGAGGTAACCTCACGAATATCGTGCGATACTTTCCCACCCAGGCATTTAACTTCGCGTTTAAGGATAGCATAAAGGGTATTTTCCCAAAGGCGGACAAGGAGACGGAATTTGCCAAATTCTTTGCCATCAATGTGGCATCGGGTGGTCTTGCAGGTGCAGGCTCACTCTTTTGTGTCTATCCCCTGGATTACGCGCGGACACGCCTCGCCTCTGATGTCGGAGTTGGGATACAACAATTTAATGGACTATGGGACTGCCTGAAGCAGACATATTCTTTGAGCGGCTTGGGCGGCTTGTATAATGGTATTGGAGTTTCCATCATGGGTATCATCCCTTATCGGGGCTTTTACTTTGGACTTTTCGATACTTTTTCTGGAATCAACCCATACCAAACGGCGAGCAGTAATATCGCAAGAGCTGGGTCGAAGTTCATCATTGCCCAAACCTCCGTTATCGGTGCAGCCTACATCTCCTATCCATTCGATACCGTGCGGCGGCGTCTACAGATGCAGTCAGAGAAGCCTCCAGAAGAATGTGTATACAAGGGTGCTGCGGACTGTTTCTCCAAAATTGTGAAGGATGAGGGGATAGCTGCTCTTTTCAAGGGCGCTGGTGCAAATGCCCTCCGAACTGTCGGTGCAGCTTTGGTACTTGTGCTTTATTCCGAAATCACTGCTGCGATAAGTGGGGGGGGTGAATGAATGGATCTGATACCAACAAAATCAGAATCAACACAATGCTAGTTAGTGGGGATATTCGAGGACTAAGATTAACAGTAATGAGGATGAAGTCAAAGCGCAGCTATCTAGTCGTTGACTTTGCATTTCCATTTAGATACTCATCCCTTCCTCTTTGCACACATATTATTTTTCCGCCACATTAGGGAACAGCAACCCCGGCCCGATCATGATGACCATGATGGCGATGGTCTCCTAGACTGCATAGGAGTCCCCATGATGCATGATGTGCAAGGGTAGAGACGTCTTCTATAATTGGTGACACCCATGGGTATTGGTTTGGTCAGATCCCAGATAGGCTGTTGCGTAAGCACTCGCCTATGAAACGCCATATCGTTAGATTTTTGAAGTGTTGCGTGAATGTTGGTGGTGGTCTAGAATTGATTCCTTTACTCATCATGCGGGGCATCCATCGATAGCTATGCATCCTATATGCTATAGATATTGTTCCTCTTTATGATAACAATATAATTGAGGGCAACATATAAAGATTGATGGAGGATTATATCAATTGGGAAATATATTTGAAACCTATTAGCCTTCTTTGACTGCGCCAGACTGCGCTGCTTACATAGGGATTTGCAGTTCCTTGTGATAAAATAAGCAGTGATGGGAGTAGAGAGCATCATGCAAAATACATGGCAAAAAAAGAAGTCAATAAAATAAGATCAAGCGGTTGAAATGAAGTTATTTCTTTATTTTTTTATCTCCTGTTAGTAATGCAGCCAATGTATCTATATTCGATATCTTACTTCGCCGAACAGAGAATAATACAGCTCGGCGTTTTATATTTCTTGTTGTCCTTTTATACATGCCCAATGTAAACTATCTATAGCTAGCTAGCCCCTCCTCTTGCCCTGCTTACAATTAGTGTCTTGAGAGGCTCTATTGAAAGACAAACATCCTAGAGCGCGTTCGACTACTTTTCTTCTTGTAGTTTTTTGTAGTCGTAGTCGGCTGTTGTTGTTTCTTCCTCCTCGACTGCTGCTGCTTGGCTATTCTGTTTGCCGTCACTTCGGCGGGATTTGGCAGTTCCTTGAGAGGATGAGCCTTCTTCTTGGGAACAGGAGCAGCAGCATTATCTTCTTGGGCTTCCGGCTCTTGATGCTGCTTCTTATTGGTTACTTGATCTTCTACATTGTTCACCTTGATAGGAGACGCCACTACTGGAGGATCAGTCTTTTCTGACTGCTGCCTGTTTGTTTCGTATAGGAGAGTCAAATGCTCCACGACAGATCCAGAAGAATATCTCTTGGGATGAACTTTCTTATTGGTCGAGTGGTGGCCATCCGACTGCTTGTTGTTGGACTCCTGCTTTTCGGTCTTCTTGCTTGCCTTGGACAAAGTACTGGATTGCTTGCTTATTAACTCTTGTTCAGGACCTTTTGTCTCGGGCACTGCTGACGTAGACTCTTGAGATGGACTCGGAGGACTTTTTGTCTCGGGCACTGCTGACGTAGACTCTTGAGATGGAATCGGAGGACTTTTTGTCTCAGGCACTACTGCAGTAGACTCTTGAGAAGGACTACTTGGCGTCTTCTGTTTCACCAGGAATTCATTCCCCTCGTCATCAAACAAACTTCGTGACGTCGTAGTAGTCGTGCCATGGCTACCCTCCCTCCTCGTGAAGGTATACATACATTCCAAATCATGAAATAAACAGGACCAGTAAGAGGCTTGACGCTTGAAGAGATCAATGTCAATTTCTTCCCCAACATTGACGAGGGGCGTGAAATCAGTCGTTAGTAGCTCGAGACTTGATCGAGGCTTGTTCTTATTTGAGTTGATTGGGCCGTCCGCCACCACGGCATCCAAGGCTTGAGGACCCATCGGTGCGCCCTGATCATCTTGGTGTACCATCATGTACTTTGACAGACGTTCTTCGCGTTCTTGCTGGGCACGTATCCGATCACCCTCCTTGGCTGTCCTCCTCTTGAGCTTACCGCTTCTGCACAGACTGACCAACGATGACGCCACGGACTTGTTATCGCTATTGCCTGCTTCCGACCTCATGATCATTATCGGGGGACTCAAATTTCCCGCAAAGCTTGTTAGGCTGTCAGAATGGATGGAGGAAATGGTGCTTTCGGTCTCGTCGGATTGGACTGCCGGGGCGGCGGCGGCCTTGCTACCCTTCTTGGCCTTGCTGCCGCCCTTCACAGGAGCTTTGGCCTTGGTGGCTGCAGCGGGAGCTCCACCAGCGGCAGGCTTGTTGGACGATGCCTTCTTGGAGAGGACCGATATCCGCCTCTTTGAGATGTTTGAGATGCGAAAGCCGCCCATTATTTTTATCAGTGTTAGTGAAAATGAGCTTGAATGTTATGCGCAGCTATTGTTTTGGTCTTGGTGTGTTTGATGTGATGTGATTTTATGGCGCGGCTGCTGTATGAGCTTGGATGGTCGAGTAATCAATCCGCAATCGCAATCGGGGAAAGAGTCTTCTGATACTAATGTTCTGATACTTGAATATTGACATTCAGAACCGGATTTTATGTGACCTACACTACCGTCAACGAGATGCTAGAGCATACAACGTAATGGTCCATGTTCTTGTGAGTGATATATTAGATCGGGGACTCGGATAGGTATTTTTGTTGCATTGTGTCTCTATTTGAAATTTCACCCTATCCATGATCGAGTATCCAGGGGCTGGCTTCTCATTTCTTGAATGGTCATGAGTCGCTCGGCCTAAATCTGAGTTTATCAAGCTCGTTTGCGTTCTTTTGCGTTCCATTTTGTGAAGAGCCTGCCTCAAACGGCCGGAATTTACATGAAGGCGACCGTTAGGTTTGGAGTATCTTTACAAGCATTGAATTCCAACATACATGAGAAACTCTCAACGCTAGTATCTTTGATTGTATTGAATTCCAACATGGACCGGAAATCCAAAAAGTTGTTACGAGAACTCACGAAAAGGCAACTTGCATCCTAATGCGCGGCTCAACAAAAATGGGCACAAGGGCGTTACGGTTACGCTGGTGTCATCTCACATTGCGCACCCACCCCCCGGCCCCCGGCCTTTCTATAATTCAACCGTCCCAATCACATGATTGCGCATCAAGCACTATAATCGCACTGTTGTCACAACGTGCGCACCCTCAACGCACCGCACCCTACCCTGTGTAATAATCGGCAATTGTCGCGTATTGTGTCGGCAATTATCGCGCATTCAAATGAGTCAAAAGTCGGCTTGGAGAACCCCCTGGGTGCCGCGCACCGTACTGTGTGTGATGACTGGCACGAGACGCGTGCTGCCAATCGACCTATTGTATTTGAGCAGTAGAGAGTAAAGTAACCTAGCAGAAAGCTGCCACATGGACGACCAAATGACACAAATGCCTTGGCACATAGCTAGCCTCACACACTCCATCATCATCATCATCATCATCATTACAACACCACCATCATAAAGCACAACAAAATAAAGCAGCAATTCTCTTTCCTCAGGTGCCATAATTCATTGGTCCAATCGCATTCATAAACAGCCTCAGCCTCAGTTAGTAGAGAAGACTCGGTTAGAATACAATCATTATATATTATTATTCGATAAGTATCGACATCACAACAAAGTGTCATCATGGCAACCTCGACTAGCAGCAACAGCGGCAGCAATAGACAGCGTTCCTCCTCTCGGACGTTGCCCACGCGAAAGTCCAAGTCGGCGACCACATCGACCACAGTAGTATTGACTCGTTCCGAGAAGAGCGAACAAGGCGGCATTGAATCTCGCCAGGAGAGCAAAGGAGGAGGAGGAGGAAATGTCATCGATGATGATTCGCCACCCAATGGCACTAATGACGGTGGTGGCAATGATCGAAGCGGGAATGATGGCGAGAACGAGAAGCGCATCCCCTCGCCGCCCAACGACAATCAGCAGCAACAGCAACAACAACAGTATGGCGCCAGCAAGGATCGTCGTCCGCAGCAGCAGCAGCGCAAGACGAAGGAGCTCCTGCAGCCCGCGTTCCATCTCAAGGATGTTGGTACCATCGAGGAACATAATCCCCATTCCAATGGCACTTCTCCCATTGCCGTCCCTCCCTCCGCCGTCTCCCATACTCCGCGTCATTCCTCACCACACCACCAGCAGCAGCAGCAGCGTCGCTCCCCGTCACCAGCGGGCGGAGGACACATGACCGTCTCCCGCCGCGGCCGATCCCGCTCCCCCGTCGGCCTCACGCCGCACCCGTCCTCGAGCCGACCCGGAAGCGGCGGTGGCAGCCGCTCCAACAGCCGCGCCGGAAGCAGTGGAAGTCGTCCGGGGAGCAGCAGCGGCAATGGAGGACATTATTCTCCATCGGCGAACGACAATGGGAGCAGCGGCCGTCCCGCCTCTGGAGCTGGTGGCGATAATGGCCGAGGAGCATCGTCCGCCGCGACGGTTCAAGCCGGCGGCAGAGCTTCTGCCGCCACCGTCCAAGCTAGCGGAGGAGGAAGCGGTGGCCATGGAAATAATGCCGTGTCTGGCGGCAAGGAATTGAGCGAGGCTGCGCTTGCGGCGGGCGAGGCGGCTGCCAATAACCTCGCGGTTGGCGGATATCATCATCCGCCGCCGACATCGGGCGGTCCCGGCAATCATGATGGTCATGGCAATCATGATGGACATGGCTATCCTCCACAACAACAACAACAACATGGCCAACATTGCCAACATGGACATCATCCATCGCCCTATCATCGTAGTAACGGAGGACGCTCGCCAAGTCCCGTCAGCAGATTTCCAAGCATGACGCAATCCTTCGAAATATCGCCACAGCAGAGCATGAGCTTTACGGGCGGCGAGGGCCTCGGATCGTTTGATTGGAACATTGGCGGACAGGGAGGAGGACAGTACTACGGCCAGCATGCTCCTCCCGGGCAGCAGCAGCATCCTGCTACTACTGCTGCTACTGCTCACCATCATCCTCATCATTATGGTTATTCGTCTTCTTCTTCTCGATTGGGAGGCAGCCACGGTATTCATCACGGTGGTGGACTGCGCGGAGGAGGGTATAATCCCGAGGGGGGAGGGCATCGCAGCAATGATGGAAGGTCGCCATCGCCCGCCGCCGCCACCACTGCCCGCTACAGCAATGATCGGTGGAACGAGCATCATCCCAACAACTCGGAGAACATCGGACGGGGGTACGCTCACGATCCTCCGGGCTACGGCGACGGCCGGTACAGTACCTACCCGCCGGCGGCCTACTCGAGCTACAATAACGAGTCATCACCTCGCCACGGTGGCCATCACGACGAGCACAACGATCACCATCACCATCATGGTGGTGGTGGTGGTCATCGCTCGTCTCGAGGAGTACGTTCTCCCTCGCCGCCATCCAGCCGTCACGAAGATGACAATAATGGCCACGGAGAGTATACTAATGGGGATCATCATCGCTACTCCCACCATCCGCCATCTCATTATAACGGCCACCACCGCATCGGCTCGTCGTCTCATCATCGGCATTCGAGATCGAGCTCTCCAGCGGCGGTAGCAGCGGGCGTACGAGAGCATTTGCCGCGTCGCAATAGTCAGCAGGCCTTGTTCGCCGAGCATCACATTCTGAGCAGTCATTCCAAGGATCAGCAGCATCATCATCATCATGCGGGGCATCCCGGCTATCCCGGTCATGATGGCGATGGCCGTCACGGAGGACGAGGCAGTCCGAGCCATCAGATGCACGGAGTTCACAATCCGCCGGCATCGAGCGCGAGGCGCGGCCGATCGACCAGTCCCACCAAGAAGAGCAACAAGCGATCGATGGGCAGTAGCGCCAAGGCGAGCAGTCGCAGCTCGGTGTTTCGCGGCAGTCCCACCCCGAGCCGCGATAACTTGCCCCAAGAATTGCTGTTGGCGCTCGAGGAGGAAGACGAGGATACCCCGCCCAGCTCGCCCACCGAGCCGGAGGATGATGCCGAGGAGTCGACTCTCGACGAGCCGTGCAGTGAAAGAAGGACCGGCGAGGGCTCCTCGCCCGCGAAGGAGCGTCCCTCGCTGGCCAAGCGCCCGCCGTCCGAAAATCTCCCAGATGGTCCCACTGCGCTAATGACCAACCCGAGCATGCTGCTGGTCGATCCTTCCCAAATCGACGCCTGCCTCCAAGAGAGCATGATGCTCAACGTGGACGATTACCTCAATGCCGACTTGAGCTTTCGAAAGAGTTACGATCTCGAACAAGTCTTTAGCTTCATCAAGGAGGGAGGCGCCAATAATGGCGGTGTGCCTAATACAATGAGCTTTAATTTGGGGTTTAGCGAGAGCAAGAGCAATGACGAAGGCGAGACCAAGTCGTCCAAGTTGAAGGATGGTAAGTCTGCCAAGAACGACAAGGATGGCAAGCTAGACATCAAGAATGACATGCTGCCAACCATACATACGCTTAGATCGCAATCTATGGGGTTGACACCCATCAATTCCTTCAGTGGTGATGGCACCAAGCATCACGAGGTGGTACCATTGAATAGCATGGATGGAATGGCTCTGCGGGCCTTCTTTTCGAGTAGCCCCAATACTACCGGTGATCCCAAGCTCGGACCAGCTTTAGGCGGCGCCAATGCAGCTAATTCAAGTCCAAGTCAAGGTTCCATGGTCAAGATTGGTTCGCCAAGTCAGTCTGGTCACTATGACCCACCGATCTCAAATGCTCCTGTAGTCCATGCCAGTACTCCACCCAGCTACAGCCACCAAGGCGGACCGAGCTACGGAGGCCCTCATGGCGGTCCAACACATCACGGAGGAGGTCCCCAAGGAGGTCCAGGTGGTCCATCGCGTGGTATGATCCGAGGCTACACTGCCTCCACTCCGCCACACGGCCCATCGAGTGGGCACCCTCGCCCCAATGGTCCATCTTCGGGTCCCTACAGCGGCACCATTAGCATGAGCTTTCCAAACAAGAGAATCAAGTTGAGTACAAGACATGGGTTGCATCCCATGGTCGATTTGACGACAAGAAGTGAAGGAGATTGCTTTGGTTTATTGAGAAAGTTGGCTCCAATGTTTGATGGGTTTCGATTCAAGTTGCCCGAGATGGAGAGCGACGAGAGCTCGGATGCGGCAAGTGGCTCTGCTGCGCCGATTGCGGTCAATGTTGTTGTAGGCGAGACGGGTCCGCATGGTGGCCGACCGAGGAGCAATAGCAGCACAAGTCCCAACCAAGGCTATCCTCCATTAGGTCCACCGCCGAACGAGGTCACAATGATCGTTGCGAAGCGTCGCATATCCTCCTCACTCTGCGCCTTTGGAGGATCCTTGCCACCACGAACCGTATCCCCCAACCCAAGTTTCTCAGCCCCACAAGTCACTTCAAGCCCTAACGAACCAAATATTCCCGCCAAGCCTACAATAGTAACACTCAAGGAAGAATCTACCGCCGAAAAGTCAGAAAGAATTCACTACGAAGAACAGTTAAATTCGAGGTACTTTATGAAGGAGCATTGTATATCGTGGGATGTGGAATTGCACGAAGTTATTGCTCCCAGGGTTGGATTTGGCAAGGGTGGCAAGAGAGGGAGAGGCGGTGTTGGTACCCCCAAGGCTAATTCCAAGAAGCAGATTGGTGTATTCAAGAATGACAAGCTGGGCAAATATTGTGCTCCGGTCACTCCTCATACGCCGAGTACTCCTGGTGCTAGTCCCGGAGCTTCAAATCCTAGTGGATCCCCTCCTACTCCGCCTCCACCAACTCCAACTAATGGAAAGGGAGCCAAAATCAAGTATCGATGCAAGTTATGCGGCCAACCCAAGCAGAATCACACTTGTACCTACTCGTCATCCTTAGTACGAAGTATCGGCACCATGGTATATCCAGCCGTCAATGCGTTTGTATCTAATGAACCGGGACGATTGGCACCGGCATTGAGCGAGATGAATAACTTTACAAGCTTGCTAAGCCATAGTGAGTCGACTGTTGGAAATGGCAGTCTTGCCCATGGCGGTTTAGGCGGGACAAGTTCTTCATTATTGCATCATGGTGGACCATCCTTTGGTGTGGGTGTACCGGGGCCGTATCGTCATCCGCCTCCTCCTCACATGAGAGGCAATGGTCCATATGGGAATTTGTTGACTCCTGATACGTCACATTGGAGTCCCAATACTCCCGGTGGATTGAGTACCATGAGCTCGAGCGATCCGAATTCGCCTGGTGCTCCTCCTCCTGGAGTAGGTCCCAGCGGTCCTCCTCCAAGACTGGGCAAGCGCGATCATCACTTGATGTTGAGTCGAAGCATGACACGCACCATGTCATCTCACGGTCCGCCGCATCAAGCGCCACACACGCCTGGCTCGGCGCCATTCCCTCCTCCAAGCAGTATGCCACCCGCACCTGCCGGGGCGATACCCAATGATGTATTGTTTAGGGATACCATGTACCTTCAACGGGAGCAGTATCGTACCGTTCGTAACACAAGTGCTAGTACCTCAGCAAGTAATGAGGACAGTGGCAATGATATCATGGAATCACCCAACGCATACCGGTATCCGCCAATCCCAACACCCTACTCGCAACGTAAAGAGTTGGGTGATACCCTCTTCGCACTATCACGAGAGGTACCCAAGCTGGCCGATTCGTGCGCTGCCATATTGAGGGATGCACGTGAGAATGACTTGTGGGATCAAGCCGTGGCAGAGTTGACGACACAAGTGTTGGTTGTTCTCAAGTGTGAAGAACGAGACTATACTTTGGAGGGATTGAGGAGACATTTGATGACTTTGGGTATTGCTTGCTAACTAATTGAATTGTGAAGCTGTATTTAATACCCATGGTTTGAGTCGTTGGGAGAACAAGAAAGAAGGTTGTAACAACGCAGCTCAGGCTGCTATTATTTTATTTGATACATCCAGCATTATTAGATCTAAAAATGCATTTTCACAAAAAAAATAACGAAAACAAAAATAAGAAAGAGAACAATTTTTCTGTTGACTTGTAGCTGTATCTCTGTTGACTTATAGCTGCATCATGTATTTACATGTGTTGCAATATTGCTCTGCTTTGAATTTTGTAGTCAAGCGATGTTGCGGCTTGGATATCATTTTTTTTTTAACTCCCATGCATACAACTACTCGTCAACGGGCGTCCAGGGTTGTATGTATTTGAGTGTGATTATAGTTATATGTATCGACTTGAATTGCCACGAACATAACTTATTGATGCAGACAGATCAAAAATCCACGAGACATTCTTTGAACACTGGGTTTCACATTGAGTCCTAGAAAATGCCTAAGGAGCAGAGGATTTCTATCACTTCTTACTCTGTCGATGATTCGAACACGCAAAGACGGTGGGGAGATTCAACAATGATGGATGGTATAACAACATAGTGTGCTCCTAAGGCATTAAGTTTGCAATTACGGGGAGAAAGGTGGGACAAGCGAGGGCGTGTATGGATTGAAAGTGAGTACGAAGATAGACATAACTGAAAGTGGCGAGAAGAAGATGATACTATATTAATTTACTTGGAAATGCTAAGGTAGTAAGACCGAGTCAAATGGGTATTACTTATAGTGCTACCTTTATGTACCCACACATGATCTATGTGCAGATATCGATGTTGAATTAACCCGTGTGTAGCTCGATGCGTGAGACCTCTGTTCAGCCCTGACTCTATCTTGACTAAAGGATCTCAAAAGGAGGAGAATCAATTTTTTTCAATGGTAATTTTATTCAATGGTTATCCGTTTTCATATGCATATCCCCAGTCCCTGAATAGGATGCGTAAGTAGGACATGCATTTGTTCCAATAAATACAAAGATTGTAGCATTCATCCAAATCTGAGAAGGACCTACCAAGTGTTTGTTGAACGATTGCAAATGACGAGCTAGTGGCGAAGAGAGAAGCTGCAAACTTTGCGAGACAGTAAAGAGAGATTGATGATGCCAATTCGAAGTGGGAAGGAACAACCCGAAAACAATGGTATCCTGGAATTACAAGTTTATTCGGCAAATGGCAATGAATGCGAATACTTTCCCAAATCTAGGTACGTCCTTCTCTCCGATGATATACCTGGGGACATAATATGGGAAGTTGGAGACTACATCATGTTCAAGGGCGTCCCAGAAACTGCATAGATTGATATCAATGGCCTGTGGTTCCGTTGTGACAGCAATTACAGGGATACCGTTCTTTGAGACCCCTGGAATATACTACGATCCTGATCTTTCAAATACTGTGTACTTTAGAGCACGGCGTGCTGATAACTTTACTGCGGATGAGCTGATTGCAAATGACGAGCTAGTGGCGGAGAGAGCAGCTGCTGCAAACTTGATGAGGCAGCAAACAGAGATTGATGATACCAACTCGAAGTAGGACATCGACCCTCGCACCCAGCCATGGTAATGTAGTAAAGTGTCATCAAATAATATAATGCTGTACCCCCATCTATTATTAGTCTAAATCACACCATTGCTTTCCATTATTTTATCTATCTAAACTCAACAGTCAGATTGGAAGACCAATCTAAACAACCTTCTCCGAGTGAAAGTGATCTCTCGATCTCTCTCTCTCTTGCCCAATCATTCATCTAATCACATGGTGGTCCACTTGGAATTAATGAGAGTGTCATCAGATCATAATATAATACTGTACCTTCATCTATTATTAGTCTATATTTTATCTTATCTCAATTCCAGAGTCAGATTGGAAGACCAATCTAAACAACCATCTACAAGTGAAAGTGATCTCTCTCTCTCTTGCCCAATCATTCATCTAATCACATAGTGGTCCACTTGGAATTAATGAACTGCAACCCACACCCCATAACCGCCTCACCAAGAGTGGGATACGAATGAATATTCCTTCCAACACCCTCCAAATCAATACCATGCTTAATTGCCAATGATACTTCATTAATAATTTCTCCAGCGCGGGATGATACGATCGTGGCCTTGACAATTGTTCCGGTACCCTTTTTGCAATAAATCTTGACAAATCCATCCTCGTCGCTGCTATCCAATATGGCACGATCATTGTGTTTCAATTCTGCCTTGTACATGTCCAACTCTAATAACTCCTCGTCTTCTTCTCCTTTAGAAGTAATAGTAGGAGCAATGACGATACCATTCTCATCCAAGGAAATCACTTTGCTTACCACCGCGTACTCTGGCTCGGTAAACATAACTGCTGGTACCACGAAGGAGCTCAATTTCCATTGTCCGTTGAATAATGAATTTTGAACAACGACCTTGGCCATTTCTCCAGACACTGAAAGAAAAATATTGAGAAATATGTAAGATTATAGATCACGAAAATGATAATCATAGACGGCATGTATGGGTTTATTTTGACAGAAAAACTCACTGTGTGTCAACCGTGGCACATTTGCAACACAATCACCCACGGCATAAACGTTCGGATTGGATGGCGACTGAGCATAATCATTCACAATCACTCCATTTGTCGGATGATATTGTACATTGGCATCCTCCAATCCCATAGATTGTACATTGGCCGTCCGTCCCAATGCCAAGAGGAGGCATTCACATTCCAAATTGACAACTTCTTCGTTGCAGGTTAATGACACACTCATGAGAGGAAGTTGTTCATCCCCATCATCCTTGGATGGTGTACGCAATGTCTTGACCTCCTCCACATTGACACCCGATAGAAACTTCACGCCATCCTTCTCCAAAGCAGCTTTCAATACACCGGCAGCCTCATCATCTCCCTTGGAAAGTAATCTAGAACGTTGCAATACCGTAACCTCGCTCCCAAATGCAGCAAATGCCTGTGCCATTTCCAAGGCAACGATTCCCGCTCCCAATACCACCATACGCTTTGGCAATGATTGTAAATTGAACAAATTCAAGTTTGTCGTGTACGGCGCTTTATCCAATCCAATGATATTGTTTGGGACGTAGGGCCTCCCTCCCGTGGCAATGACTGCCTTACGAAAATTTAATTGAGGATTGGATGCATCGCCTAGTGATTTGCCATGTTCCACTACCTCAATCGTCGATGGTGATACAAACACTCCCCTCCCCTGAAAGGTTTGTGCACCCAGCGAAGCACCACGATCATGTCCATCCACGGGAGCAATCTTGGAACGCAACCTTCTCATGCGTTGCATAATCTTGGAAAAATCAACGACTACTTCAGTCACTTCTTCTTTGCCGAACGATATCCCAAATTCATTATCGGGCATGGCAGCCTTTCTCGCCTCGCGAATCAATTTGGCACATCGCAATAAAGCCTTGGAGGGGACGCATCCTGCATTGAGACAATCTCCCCCGGCGAGTTCGGCGGAGATCATGCAGGATTTTGCACCGCGTCTTGCTGCCTATACTGGTGTTTCATTCAGTTAGATATATATATATCATGAGATATACAACATGACGAACGAAATTACGAAAAACGCACCTGACGAGAAGAAACTAATCCACCAGCACCAGCACCGATCACTACCAAATCATACATCTCCAATGGCGGATTGGGATTGGCATAATTGCGATGTCGTACTTCATTCAATAATTCCACATTGTTCGTATCAAGTGGCCATATCGATAATGATTTTGCGAGGGTGATGTCATCGGATGTTGCTGCGGGTGATGGCTGCCATGATGATGACGATGAATCTTCTTCTACGTTGGATGATGCCATTATTGCTGTTGCTTTCACTGTCGATCTGTATAATCTACTTATTGTTTGCGGCGGGTGTCGTGGCAATTGATGACGATGGCGGTGAGATGGCAACAACAGGCTGGCCACTGTCAATAGTGGCGGAAAGAGTAACATCATGGTTATTGATGGTTATTTCCGAGAAGCTATGAGAAGTGAGAAGTGACACATAAGTTATTAGGGGGTCCACCCCAAAACAAGGTGATTTTTCAAATTACCAATATGCCAATTCTGAGTAAGCCAATCCACTGTAATAGGTCCCAATATGATTCCCTGAAAGTTTGGTAAAAAAAATTGACCCCTTCATGCTCTACCAGGGCCGTAAAGTCATAACTTTAGTAGAACGGACGAATTAACACGTTTTTTGGCTTAACTCATCAATTATGGCATAATCATGCTGTATTTTCTGCACGTTCATGATATAGCCATTGCAGAGATACATGATGTCCATCATGTTTATTAAAAAAAAATGGAAATTCCAACCAGAACCATCTCGTATTCATCGTAAACCACTATTTTTGCTCGTTTTTTGCTCGTTTTTACTAGTAATTCACCAAGTATGACATATACCAGTCGAGTTTATACACATTTACAACATAGTCATTGCACCCATACATGATGAGAATCGAATGGACTGATTTTAATATCTGGATATAAAGGGAAAATCTATGTATTTGGTCATATACTCACGCTAATGGCTCAAAATCACGTCATGGTTTGTC
>JALLAU010000494.1:0-14840 GCA_036939495.1 Thalassiosira hispida | reverse complement strand
GCTTTGCCGTGCCGTTTTCCAATTCCTCGATGTACTTTCTAACTTTGGGAAGCGAGTCGCCCCTGTTTCCATCGGGAGCGAAGTATCTCTTCTTCTTCTTTGTATTGACTTGCATCTTCCAGCCTGTCACATGTTGAAGTTCCATAGAAGTAGGAAATGTGTAATCTCCTACCTTTGGATCCGTACTTATTTTCTGTCTCTCTTCTTGATCGCCGCCACCTTTCAGAGCTGGTGCGTCTCCCAGTGACCAACATTTTTCTTGGAAGGCATTAACCACCTCATTAGCAACATGTTGCACAAAGGCTTCTTCTGTTCTTTGTTGTACAGTACTGTCCATGATCATGGTGTCGCGCTCGGTGTCATTACTTGGAACAAGGTGCGTGTACTTCTCCTTTGGAAGCCAAATGCCGTGTGGTGTCTTGTTCAACTTGACCTCGAGAACCTTTATGCACTCTTGCCGAATACCCATTGGTTTGCCGCCCTCATACTTCACGGCATACTCGCCTTTGTCAAGTATGCCATTATCCAAACACAGGGCAAGTACAATATTGAACAAAGTGAACGCAATCCGATTGTCAATGTACGTTGTTAGGTATTTCTCCAACACTTGCCCCAAAACTAATCCACAATCCGGTACTCAAATAGTGAGTAACTCGCAGATTTGCGATCTAACTCACAGATTTGAAAGTCGCAGATTTAGTGCCAGATTGTTTTTTTGTAGTTTGAGTTAATTTTAGGGATAATCAAACAAAACGACCCAAAATCCAATGATCCAACCGTTGATCAATGATAACTCAAAGGGAACTCGCAGCTAACAGATCGACAGGTCGCAGATTTGATTTGCGCGGACACTTTATTGCACGGCTGAAGATGAAATCAGATATCATGACCGACTTGAAGAGTTTTTTCAGTGAGGTGTGATGGCAAAGCGAACTCTTCACACAAAAAATCTAAGAATGTTTCACAGGCCTCCACACTACACAACCAACTTGCCGCATTCATATTATAATCCTCAATAAAACTGATCACAAGGTTTACACAAATTGTTGATCTTTATCGCATATTAATAATATCAATGCTCTCACTCTCTCAATACATAAACACTTTTCCTAAGTATACACTTTTTGCGGTGGGCTTGTACAGCAGTGCCCAGCTCGTCTGCATATAAATTCCTAAAACCATCAAACCTAAAAATAGGGGGTGCATCCATCCTAATTTCATTGAACGAGGTACACCACCA
This sequence comes from Thalassiosira hispida, assembly GCA_036939495.1. Classification (NCBI taxonomy): domain Eukaryota; phylum Bacillariophyta; class Thalassiosirophyceae; order Thalassiosirales; family Thalassiosiraceae; genus Thalassiosira; species Thalassiosira hispida. The sequence goes on along the minus strand of JALLAU010000494.1, from coordinate 13,600 downwards.
CCTCTCTTCTTCTAACCCCGAAACGTATGAACGCTCGAAATAAACAAACTACTGCTACTCCTAGCAGTAGAAGTATAGGCCTTCTTTTTCCCTCTCCTTCCATGTTGATAGTTCTGTATCGACCTTGTAGAATGCCACGGCAATAAATAACCCCCCTTTCCGGCCCGCGCTCTACCACTGTTGGATGTGCCCACCTTGGCCATGACGCTGGGTATGGGCACGCCACACTCGGGCACGAGTGCAGAGATGATGTCAGATTCAATGCCTTCCGCCGTGGCTGAGATTTGGGTGGCACTTTTCTTGTTGTTGTTGTTGCCACCACCGCTCTTGGATCCTGCCGCGGTAACATCCGACACGGCATCAATTTCGTCATCGGTGCTCTTGAGAGTGGAGGAGTCTCCCTCGTTGGTGGTATCATCACTAGTGCCCACAGTGTCCGACTTGGTGCTACCATCGGCGGTGGTAGTGTCTCCATCTCCAAACGCCTTCTCGGCTAATAATTCCTCTTCGTCTTCACAAGCCGCCGTGAACACACCCGCTGATTCCATCACCATTGGCAGCAGTGGCAGCTGCGGCAGTTGTTCCTCATCAACAACATTGTTCTCCTCCCCTCCAGCAGTGGGAATCTCCACATAGTCACCCAATCTCGTGGCCACATAAAACCCTTGCGTATGTTCATGCTTATCCGCACTGAATGCCCGAGATAACGTAACGCTGCTCACGGTACTAATCAAAGATGGACTCGCTTGACTCTCCGAATAATTATCTTCGGTGATACTCGAAGAACACGAATCGGTCTCATCCGGATGAAATGCTTGGGAGAGTGTTACCGACGAACAAGTCGAGCTGCTCTCCTCGTCATCATCGTGATGATGAGCTCCGTCGCCGCCACCGCGATTGTGGTTGTTGGAAGCTGTCGAAAAGCGATCATCGCAGTAGTGATACTGTTCCGTGTAGTATTGATGACGATAGTTAAAGAATTGGGAGTCGGGGTTATGTTGATTCATCATTCGCGCTTGTTGTTGTTGTTGCTGCTGCTGTTGGCTGGTATTGTATCCCTCTGCGATGGCATTATAGTTTCTCGTTCGAGGTGCCCCCATATTATCATGACCATTGGCCGTAGCTGCCGTCATAATCTCCGTAGCTGCCGTCATAATCTTCGGACTACCAAGCCTTCGAGGGGACGACATAGTCCCCCGGGGAGATGACGTAGTCGATCCAACAAACTTTCTTCCCTGAGAACTCATATCAGTATTATACGTTCTATTCTCGGAACTTTCCTCGACAATCTGCTCAAGATCGACAATGTAATGACGTTCATATTCAATATTCATGTGAGGATCGTTCGTCGTTACCGGAGCAGGAGGGGCTGCGTGATGGTGCATCATCACGAGCGGCGGACCATGTTGGCTGTTAGGATCGTTCATGGGCATCATGGCAGCGGAAGTTGCCATCAATGGATCTCCATGAACGACTCCTCCTGCTCCGCCAACACTGCCTTGTTGTGTAGCTGCAGTCCTCACTGCATCCCTCCTAGCCGAAGGACTGGAAGGATCCATAATGTCCGTAATATGTGGGAGCGAATCCTCCCGTTCCTCATTTTCCATCTGCCGTTTCATACTCCGAACATCACTCCCGCTTACGGACATCATGGCCACGCTAGGAGCCCATGACGGGGCAGCGGATGATGCCGCGGCAGTGGATTGGGTGAATGCCGACGATATGGACGAATCCATCAACGATGGAAACGTGGGTGGAATCACCGGCTTGTGGAACGCAGTTGCAGGTAATGGCTCTTGATTATAAGTGTGTCCGTACCCAGTATAACGATATTGATTCAGACTATTCTCGTCGTCCAGAGTGTCGTCCTCGCTTTGATTCATAGGCAATGCCTGTCGAAGTTCCATTCCGTACGAGGTTCCACTTGTGGAATATTCAGAAATGTCATAATTGGCACCCAAGGTAAAATTGGATTGATCGGCGGAGTACCCATCAAAGTCTTCTTGTTTGCCCATCAGCAGCGACGAGGCTCCCATTTCGTGGGATGTAGGTATTTGATGTGGTAGCATCATTGTCACATGCTGGGGACGATGCTGATGCTGGCGGTTATTCGTGTTCCAACCAAGTTTTGCCTTCGCCCCAGCAGCATATGATGGATTATTCGTCGCACCTCTTCCATTATTCCTTCCGTCCCCGCTACTAATACTACTCTGCTCCCCGCTCATCTCATCCTCCGGACTCTCGCCCTCGCTAGCATCCATTAAATCATCCGCCAAACTCTTGGTACTGGTGCCCAACAAGCTCTGAACGCTCTTCCGCCCCGTTTCGGTGCTGCTCAACGTGCGATACGATTCGACCCCCAGGCTTATGCGGCCCCCTTGACTGGCCGCCTCGGTGGGATCGTCCGTCGCAATTGCCGCCAACTTCTCCAATGCATCTTCCACTTTCGCCTTCTTCTCGGCATCATTATTCGAATAGTGCATCGCAACATGTTGTGTCAAAAGAGGGGAATGCACGACCTCCACCTCCACCTCCACCCGATCGTGTCCCTCCGCCGTCCTCCCGGTGACCACGCTCGACGTCATGGTGGACACATTGTTAGCGGGGGATGGTGCACACGACCTCAAGGGCGTGGCGTGATACAATCCAATGCTGCTGTCCTCTTCTCCTCCTCCTCCTCCCATTGTGGATAATCGGGTAGGGATCATAGTAGTATGATGATCCTGTACGGTCGCAATGGTCGATGACATGGACGGCATGGATGTCAATGTCGAATTTTGTACGAGGAGGTGTGGATAATACTGCTGCTGCTGTTGTGGATCGTGTGGTTGTGGATATGGATGCTCCCGCGTCGCAGTAGCAGGCATATTGTTGGGATAATAGCAATCCTCCCTTCCCGACGACGATGATGGAGGCATCCTTCTTCGCGCTGCGGTCGTCGTATTAGATCTGGGCCCATCCATCATTGGGGGAGGCAACCTCGTCAACGATCCTGAATCGTAAAACATTTCTTGATGGTGATGATGATGACGATGATGCACATGATTGCTCGATACAGACGCATGTTCCTCCATGGCATCTGCTCTTACTAGTACCCCTAACTGCGACGACGACGATGGAGCGGATTGTACATGGGGAAACAAGTGCTCTCCACCTCTTGTCATCATTATAGAATGCGGCATTGCCGCTGCTGGCGGAGGAGGAGGAGGCGACGACCCCCTGGCCCGAAACACGACAGGATTGTCCTCCCGTGCATAAAGCATGGATTGATTGGAATACAGCGCCATCGTCGGAACGGTAGGACGACTGTATTGGTGGTTGCTGCTCCTCCCCCCCTGCTTCTCGGCAATCACACTGGCGGGAATCAATGACGATCTATTGACATCCTGTTGGAGTAGTTGGTTCATGTCGTGCACCTGCTGACGACCCTGTTTGAGCAGTGCCTGTATCTCCATGTGGGACATCATGGAGGACAGTTCGGAGGGTGCGTAGGAGTTGAATGTTGGGTCTTCGGATATGGACGACGACGTCGTTCGAGCTTGCAGTAAGGAGGATTGTCCTGACGGTTCCTCTTCGTACTCTTCTTCTTGTTGTTCATTGCTGCTGCTAATAATAGAGTTGCATCCTGGCATCTGCTCGCCTTCCGCAATCAAAGGTGATTCCTCCCGTGGAGATTCCTTGGGGGAATTCGTATTCGAGGAGCTTCGTGCCTCTTCAATCACGGATTTCCCACCACCGCTCTTCTTCTGCTTCTTCTCCTCTTCTCGCGATTCGCCACCCAAAATCTGGCTCAACTTATCCGCCACACTCCCCGCCAGCTCGTTCCCCCGCCCCCCCATGAGCTTCGTTCCTAATCTGCTGCCATCATTCCTTTCCAGGGCTGGACCGGTGCGATCCACCAGCACTTGACCGCTGGGCAGTAGGGCGGAGACTCCCCCGTTGTCCGTGGATATTTCAAGGGGAAAGTGATGAGTAGTTCTTCGGTTGGGTTGTTCGTTGTTGCCTCGTGTCGAGTCGATGGATATGCTCGTGGCTATATATATATCACACGAGAGGTCGGGGGCGAAAGATGGACAAGGAAAATGGTAAGATGGCATTATATATATATTCCACATGGCATACATATATATATATATATATATAAGCTTGTTTCCAAAATTGTGACAAGCAACAGAAACAACGCGGCCCATCATCCCAACAATCACAATTGTGGTGTGTCTTACAACAATAACACAAAGCTATACAAAGTGCACAATCTCAGCCCATCATATCACCGTAGAGGTGTACATTTTGCTTACACAACATATATATAAAAAAAGGCCTCAAACCCCCTTTCAAAGCATCTCTCTCTCCGTGAACGAAACACGACCCATGACTGTGATTTTGACATGCAACATCTCTCATTTTCAAAAAACACAACCCTCCTCCCCCCCAAATAAATATACATATACAAAACTTCAAAAAATAATAATAATAAAAAGAGAGACTCACCCTCTTTTACAGTAGCTCCTCCGGCGGTAGAGGACGCCTCCTCCTCGCAGTCCTTCGTTTCTTCGTCCAACTTTGCAACATCATTCGTAGTAGTAGTAATAGTAGCAGCAGCAGTGGTAGTCTCCAACAGACGATAAAGATAGCCCATGCTGCCCACGGGATTGCCGGTGTGACCAATCCGTATACCATTGGACTCGTCCGCGCCCACCACCACCTTGGAATTGTCATCGTTTGGTAATAGCATTTCATCATCTTTGTCGTTCTTCGCGGATGGAAGAATGTCCATTGTAGATATCACGGATGGAAATAATAATGATGGCAGATTGTTGTTGTTGTTGTTGTCATGAGTGGATGTGGTTGCTGTATTCCCATTTGGATACGTTGGGGGAATGGCGGGCGCATCATCATCATTATTAGTAGTAGCTGCCTTCTCTTGTCCCGGATATTGATTTATTCTCCCCCCATCATTGTTGCTATTGTTGTTGGCATTCGTGACATTCATGGGATTGGCAGCTGCTGCTGTCGTAGCAGTGTCGACCACTGCGGATGGTGGTGGCAGCAGTGCTGGATTGTTCCCCGTGGATAAAACGACACTGCCATGACCATCCCCCGACGCTCCTACTCGGTGGGCAACAACGGGAACAGGAACAAAGGCCTGATGTTTCTTCAAGCTCTTTCCTCGTTGTAATTTGTAATTGCCCCGACTCATTATATTCTCGGCATTGCTGCTGCTGCAGACGCTGCTACTGCTTTTCGGACCTTCCTTATTATTATTAGTGGCGGTGGTGGTGGTGGTGGTATTGCTACAACTGCTGCTGTTGGCGTTGGAAATAATATCTGATGATGATGCAGCAGAGCTACGCAGGAATGCCCCCTCGGAAGCGCCGCCCGTGGTGTTGGTTGGCGCGTAGGATGGTCGGACGGGGACCAAGGGGAGGAGGGAGGCTGGTGGGAGTATGTATTGGGGTGGTGGATGTGTCATTTTGTTTTATAATTATATTCTATTGATTTGTGTGTGTGTATTAACAATAATCACTGCTCTATCAAGCGTTTATTTTAGCATGGTGAACAATGCCATTATTGCGTTGCCATTGCGTTCATTTTTCATTGTTGTCTACTCCTCAACGCGCTTGAGAGGCGCTATGGTAGGTACAACATGGTATATCTACCTGCTATCTAGGCTGGCTTCATTGGCACCACAGCTTCTGTTGGCTTCTTCTATTCTCGCGGTTCAGGAAAGTCCAGGATGCTCTAGATAGTTAGGTACCTAGGCTAGAGAGGGCAAGGGGTGGCGGCGGGGTGCCCCTCTAAAAATGCATCTCTTGGATCATTCATGTATCTAATGGTAGGTACTGACCAAGAGAGGTGGAGGGGAAAGGGAGGGTATCCCCCTCTAAATTGTCATGTTTGCCCCGCACAGGAAACTTTCCTAGAATGCGCGGGTCTAGAAGGTAGAAGATGCGTATCTTCGCACGCAGAGCAAGACTTTCTCGTACTTTAATTGAAATAGCTAAAATCGGCCAAAAGACTTGATTGAATTATTTTCAACTAGGGAATTACTACAAAAAGTGAGAAGGAATGATACTCTTTTTTCTCCGTTGACAGTTCACAATTTCGCGTTACCAGATTCTGTACCAAACTTGATTTTTCATTTTGTTGTTTGTATTGTCATCGCTGATTTATTTTCCCTCCGACCGCCGCGCGCCATTATTAACCCCTGCCGCGCGCCCTATTCAACCAGAGATTCAACCGCTTCTTTCGTCTCGCTTACTCTTATCTACTTCCACTCTTGACATCTCACTTTTGACGGCCAATTGCGAGCAACTACAACTCTCAATGTATTGAATTCCCCGACAAAAAAAGACTTGGGCATATTCAAAGCAATACAATAATAATAGGTCTTCACGATCAAATTCTCCGACCAAGTATTTCCGAGTATCAAAGCCTCAACCGTCCTCCTCGGTAGTTATTATAGAAACGATGGTTCGCAGTAGTAATGAGAAGCCGTCTGTTGATGATGGAAGTAATATGACAACAACATCAACAACAAACAATAATAACCAAACTCCATACCAAATATTTCGCAATACGACAGCCATGGAGAATGATGGCGCTCTGGTATCAATCGAAGAAGATTTGGTGACTATCCAAGAGGACGACGTTAGCGTTGATGAATCCATTGATGATGATGTTGTCGAGGAGGTGGATATCAGCAGTAGTGTGAGCAATAACAACAACAAAAATCACGACAGTGATGCCGAGCAAGAAGAAGAGGATTTAGTCGGCAACAAGGAGAACGCTCTCATCTTTAAACCCAAAACAATCAAGCCAACTCCGTCCAAGAAGGCTTTCAACAACAACAGTAGTAGCGATGGCAGTGGTTGTGGTCTGCTAAGTCCCAACTCGGTCGAAATCCGAAGCAATGCACGCAAGCTCCTACTGCAACAACCCTCCCAACGCAAAAAGATGAAGGACAGTGGTGGTCGTCGTCGGTCCATGCCACTCCAGCCATTGTCCTCCCTCATGAACAAGTCCTCCAACAACAACATCAACATCAATACTTGCAATGGAAACAACAAAAAGGGACCACGCGATGATATCGACTTCTGCATGAAAGGTTCGCTGCAAAAACTACGCAACGACATGGATATGGGTGCCATCGATCTCAAGGAAGAATTGGAGAATGATTTGACAGAGATTAAGGAGGCGGCAAAGAATATTGCATGTAAGGCTAGTAAGGCGGGGGGAGAGGCGATGGAGGCGTTTAGTACGGGGGCTTGGAATGTTTGGAGTGATATCAATAGTAGTTTGGGATTGTAGGCAGTGTACGATGTACGGTAGCTGGGCATTTATTGGACCAAGTGTGTCATGGTTATAATCTGGGGGGCAGTGCGCAGTCTTTGGTTCAGGATATGGAGGTTGGGGGTCGATAACTAGAAGCGCAGGGCGGCGGTGGATGCTGCCTTTGCAGCTCTCAAAGTGTATTCATCGGGGTATGATGTAGTAGCAATAGGTAGCAATGTTTATGTTTACTTTCAGGGAATGAAAAAAACAGGGCAGTTCATAATAATATATTTAAGAGACGAAGATAGCTTTCTGAACATGAATATATATGGTATGTGCCTCACATTTCTTTGACGCCATCAATACCTATTCCTTGATAGGTTTTCCAACAGCCTCTATCTAGGGATATCATGTGATCATTTTGCTATCTTCTATGTTGGCCCTTGAAGCAATACACCTACCATATTTTTGTAGCTGAAGGCGTGTTTCATGTATCTCTGTAAAAGGCTATCGACTGGTCTGAATGATATATTATCTAACACCACACTTTGATGATACTCGATAGCTCTCTACCTAGGGGTATTATAGTACGAATGCAATAACTTTACAATGGAACAGAAAAGGGCTGGTAGATGTGTGAGTTGTCATCTTTCAGGAAGGCCCGCCTTTTTCAATTTATATGCAGATAAAAAGCAATTGCTTGATGATGCAGTTCGGTGCTTCTCTCTTGAAAAAAAAATGAGGTTGGGAATATTCAAGGCTCAAGTGACATGAGCGTTTGCCTGAAATAAATCAAGCCAAATGAAGCGTTTGTGTTCTTAATCATAATATTATTATGCAACTTCTTGTTTCGCTGTCTAGATCACTTTCTAGACACTAGATATCATCGAACACTTCCGTTTTGACCCTGCTGCTCTTCTCCTCTATACTGTTGTCCATAACAAAACAATGATGGGAGGCTACGAAGAAGTTGTAGAGAGGTGAATGGCCAGTGCTGTCTCTGCCTGCCCAATATAATACACGAGGCAAAACTACCGGGTCCATGCCAAGAAATGCTTCAGCATTCATATCACTTCCATTGAAGTGAGAACGGATAATCTTTTGCCGTGCTACTTCAAATTTGGTGAGATTCTTATTCAATCCAGATGACACGTTTGTGTTCTCAATCATAATATGATTATGCAAACTGAACATCACTTTATAGATCATAAAATTGAGTAATCGTCTTGATTTCTGAAAGAGAATGATGATATTAGTTATCTTGGTGGCAGCGCCTTGTTGTACCGACTCAAACAAGGCAATTAAACAGATGCGGGAATATAGAGAAGATATACGACATTCTACAATAATGCAAACTAATGATTTTGATATTGCACCTCGCTGAAAAGTCGTAGTCGGTCATAATATCTGATTTCATCTTCAGCCGTACGATAGCCAAGCCAAACAAGGTCTGGCTCCCATGATTATGAATCATCAGGAATCCTCTACACCCTCTCAGTCCAAATGAAATGGAGAGAAGAATAGTTAATGAGGAGAAACTTGGCTCTTCGCTTTAGAAATTCCTAGCTCACAATATATCTATATTGAAATATTCGAAGAGACAAAATAAACAGTGGATTGTTTCCAGGGAAACCATGATCTTGCTGTAACTTTTATGTCTGCTCTTGAAACAATACCTACCTACCTCTAGCTAATGGTATTTCAGCTGCACGGAGCTCTCTAGGGGTAAGGTAGTATTATGAATGCAATAACTTTACAATGGAACAGTCCATAAGTTTTAAGATACAATAGTGTTGTTGCATCTTACACATACCAAGATATAATACCCAACAATACGAATCTTTAACGTCGATCTGATATCTTTCATTGCCACATTCTCTCCCCTGTTCTCCAACTAAATCTTCTAAAGTGCAAAATCACTAACGTCAATCCAATCCAATATCTTCTTCCATTGCCAAAATTATCCATCATTTCCCCATGTATACCACAACACAGTAGCCTAAAAATCTTCAAACACAACCTGCTCATCGGCAGTCAATGGCTTCTTCCCCTTCACAAAGTCCTCATCGTCGGCATCAAAGTTCTCAAAGTGAGAAATATCGAGTGGGTCCTCGATGAAGGGTACCCATGGCGCCTTAATTTGCTTCTTGACCAATTTGTTGAAGTTCACCTCTTTGAAGAATTCATGGTGTTTGACGTCACGATATCCTCCGGCGAGGCATCCTAAAGATGATGTGATAGCATAAAAGAGAAGTGAGTACCTTGAGACACAGAATACAGAGGTGATTGAGTCATGATGTCAACAACATAAAAACTCACCCAGTCGCTCCGTAGGCCGTTTCTGCAACATGCCAAATATCATATCCATGGCGTGTTTGCTCAACTTCGACCCATTGTCGGGCAACTTCCACTTGCCCCTCACAATATTTTTGAAGAGGCCTTTTTGGTCAATGCCACGTTCGTAGAAGGGCGTGGCCCCAAACAACATTTCGAAGATGAGGCAGCCTAGGGACCAGTAGTCGACGGCTCTGTCGTGGCCTGTTTGTGTGTGGAGGAGTACGTTGATATGAGATGTTGATGTGTTTGGGCAAAGCAAAGAAGATGCATAGAAAGGACAACAACAATAGGAAAACTCACCTCGACTGAGAACAATCTCTGGTGCAAGGTAGAGTGGCGTTCCACAAAATGTGTAAGTTTTGTCTGTCACAACTTTGGCTAGGTAAGCAAAAAAGAGAGTTCAATATAATACAATTCAAGTCATTTCACGAGGTGAGCAAAAGTAAATGAATTGAGGCATCAAAAAATGCACACAATGACAAAACATGAACACTCACAAAATCCAAAGTCCACAATAACAGGATAGCCATCACTATCCAGCAGCACATTCTCCGGCTTCAAATCCCTATAAACAATATGCCTCCTATGCATGTACGTCAAACCCTCCAAAATACCAGCCGCATAAAACTTGGTAGCAATCTCCGGCAACCCCCCATGCATCTCACCCCCCTGTATCAAATTCAAAAGTTCACCCCCCTGTATTAATTGAAGCAGCATGTAAATACACGCGTCGTCCTGAAACGTATTGACCAGCTTGCATACGAAGGGATGGTCCAGTTTTGCCATGACGGCTCGTTCACGATTGGCGCTGGAGCCTTGACGCTGATCCAATAATTCACGTTTGCTTTGAATTTTGAGTGCGTAGGCTGTGGCACCCCCGCCACGACGGCTTACGATCCATACACGTCCAAAGGTACCGGCACCGAACAATTGATGAAATTCTAAATCCCCCAGTGATTGCGGACGGGGTTCAGCATTCACTAGTGACGCATTCAGTCCCCCCTTATTAGGAGAACTTCGATTTCGGCGCCGTTGACACCCCAATCTATGCAGATCCAAAATGACACTATCGATATTACTCAACGTCAACTTGCCACACTCTACCGTATCACTCACAACCTCCACAGTCTCCTCCCTATACTTCGTCCCCCCTTTCGGACCACCGAACTTCATATTCTTATCCGGCAATAGCGAGTCTTCACCAAAGATATCCCCCTCTCTCAGGACCTTTTCACGTTCCGGATCCGAATCGCTAAATTGATCCAACATGCCATCTCTAACAATCATCAATGCTGGTTCTTCCACCATTTCTTCTTCCTCGTAGATTACTTTGCCTCCGCGATATTGTACCTTTTCGATGAGGGCCGCGAGCAGTTCGTACTCAAAGTCTTCAAAGTCGGAATCGCGGAATAGTGGTACGGATTTGAGTAGTTTGCGATCCCTGGAAAGGAGGACTGCATCCCGTAATGAGCCAATGGTTCTGTCGAGATGTTCCCGACTCATTACCAACAGTGTCGTACGACGTTCGGCAATGGCAGTCTCTGTCCGTTTCTTGGGAGTGGCATTCCCATCCACAATAGCCTCGGTACCAAATGCCTCCCCGCTACCAATCGTAGCACTCTTCCCCCCCGAGCTAGGTGTCAACTTGACCTTTCCCTCGCTCCCCACCACATAAAACTCGGTACTCTCCTCTCCAGCCTCGTAAATGGTTTCTCCCCTTTTGACAGTCTTGACATCCAATGCATTACTGATCCTATTGATAAAATCATCATCCAACCCTCCAAATGGATCAATCTTTCGAATGGCATCACGCAGTCGTTCATCCCTTCGCATAGTCCTCAACGCCATGATCTGCCGAAATGTCAATTTGTGTATCCTCCACAACACACAACTACTTCCATCGTCACACTTTTTATTCCCCCCACTCGGCGGACCACTCACACAATCGGCAGGAGGGGGACAATCGTACAATAAACAAAGTTCGCCAAACGATTGTCCAGGTCTCTTTGCCATGCCCACCTTCTCCTTTTGTCCAGTGGCCGGGTTCAAGCTCTTGTACTCCACGCATCCTTCTTTCAAGATGTAAAAGTAATCGCCCACGCTGCCACAGCTCAATATCAATTCCCCCACCTTCTCCACCCGAAATTCCTCAAACGCATCGACGATCTGCTTCATTTCTCTTTTACGACTCACTTCCTCATCGCTCAGAGCATTTGCAAATACGAAATTTCGTTGCAGCGAAATGGTGATGAAGTCGGCATCCGTTTCTGACTTTGGGTAGACTGGCGCCGTGTAGTGCAGCGTGGCTTGGAGGGGGGAGGAATGAATGTTTTGCATAAAGTTTCCCACGACGGAGGCGTCGGAGGCTTCGTTGTGCAGCTCGTTGTGACTGGATGTGGGGAGTTTGACGTTTTTGGTGGATAGTTTGCGGGGGAGGGTTCGCCCTTTTCATGTTTGAATGTTTGTTTGACGTTGTGGTTGTTGTTGTCGTTGTGTATTGCAAAAAAGTGTAGGGACGAGGGGTGAGATATTTTTGGAATCAAGCAAAATACAGTACTTGGAAATATAGCCATCTCCGCGGATAATTGACGAAACCCAGCTTTTTCACAACTGAATCGCTCTCTCGCTCTCTCTCCAACCCATGGTGTCGACAGCCTCCCGTCCAAACCCCCCCCCCCCAACCACAATCGACGAATTTTTTTACCAGATGCTCCAAAAGCGGCCATTATTTGACGCCTAAATGAAAGCCCTTGGGAGATGATGGAGCTCTCCTCCATTCCACATAATCATTGAATACAATAATTCACCACCAATGGTATGAAATGACTGTCAATGGCAATATTGTATCACAGCTCCCTACTCCCTTTGGTAGGTGTACCAAACAACAACCACAACCGCAAACTACGCATACCATCCCAGTATACAACCATTGCAAAATATCCACAACAAACAAACACACACACACACCTTTACTTCCACCACCATTGGCATTGTTAGTACCACCACCACCACCACCATTCGTATCCAAACTCAAATCATGAATCGTCAAACTCTTCGTCACATCCCCAGTAAGGTCGGAGGAAGATTTACGACGCGTGCCAACGGCCACTGGCATTTTTGGTTCGTTGTTGAGATCATCGTCTGCGTCTACTAGATTATCCTTGGATGATCCTTTTTATATGTGTGGGATGGTGTGGATGTGATGGTGTTATACATTGTGAGCGTTGGAAACGGTAGAAGAGCATATGATGGTGAGAGGGTGTTTGGATATTAATGAGAAAAGAGTAATTATTGGCACAACACACTTTATACAAACTTACTGCTCGACTTTCTCTCCGATTTTCGATCCTTATCCCTCCTCTTCTTCTTGTGAGTCGATGACGGGGTATCTCTCCCACCCTCCCTGCTACTCCTACTGCTAGGCTTTGAGGACGATGGCTCGCTTGCTGGCGAATGCTGCTGCTCCGCCGACGATGGGGGGATTTTGGTGGGTCGTGCCGGCGATGATGATTGTGGACTGTCGCTACTTCCACCGCTGGCAGCAGCAGCCGCGGATGACGGTGGTGGTGGAAGTGGATCCTTGACCTTCTTTTTGAAGATCCCCTTTAACTTCATTGTGTTATTGTTGCGTTTTATGTACAATACTTTCAATTCAAAAAATGATGTCGATGAGCAAAAAGTAGAACGGCAAGAGACAATTGCAATCGATTTCAACGCGTCTGTTGATTGTGCTCCGCTCTGTTGATTTGGGGCATTGCAGAAGAGTCATCGATGACTTTCTAGAGAAGCTGAGGGTATCGTAGGTATGTCATCTAGTTTTATCCAGAGGTCTTACATAGAAAAATCTACTTAACAAATTAGTCCCTAAGGACAATTATAAGGACTTGTGACGTGGAGATTGTCCGACGATTCTTATCTATGTACTTGAAACTAGCAAGCAAAACATCCAATACCAATCAGCCCAACTTGAAGAAGAGGAGGAAGATGA
>JALLAU010000493.1:0-14903 GCA_036939495.1 Thalassiosira hispida | reverse complement strand
CATATCAATCGACGCGGAATCTTGTAAGCTTTTGTAGTATTGATGTCAGAATTAGTCAATAATGATTATTATTAAAGTTACATCCATATTTTTGTAAACGTCCAACTCTAAAACAATTAAGCCTTCTGTTTTGACCGTCCAACTCAACTACAACTGCTGGTAGGATCGCCCGAGCCGGCCTACGGGTGTAGGTATCTTTTCTCGTTTTTTTTGTGGAGTGTTGTTCTATGAGACCGATCCCATGTGGTACGTATTTGGTACCTTTTGAGGGTTTGTAAACCGTTCGAAAACGTACTGAAAACCTGAGGAAACTGTAAGTATCCTCATCTCATCTTGTGGCACGGACCACACGGGAATACAATGGGGGATCTACGATAGCCACGTGCGTGGTTAATTCAAAAACTTCGTCCAGCAAGTCGTTCGATTTTAAAAGCTTAGTCCCCCATTGTATTCCCGTGGGCGGACGCGTTGGGGCGTTGAGATTGAGATGGTGATATGTTGTAGACCATTCCCCTTCTACTCCAACAAGAGGTGCAGATGCGATGGTCAAGAAGATGGGAAGTTTGAGGTCCAAGCTGGGGTGTTGTTCCAACTCCCAGAATCATGTGGATGCTGCTGCCCATGGCGATAATAATGGCATGCGCAGCCCCCAAGTCGAGCGCAATGGTGGGGGAGGGAACCGTAGTACCAATTCAAATAATGGCAATGGAGCAAAGCGTGTTACCATCCGAGAAGACGCTATTATCCGCCCACAATCTCCACTGTCTCATATGTCAAGCACGGGAAGCGCAAGGAGCAGTGTCTACTTTGACGCATCTGAGGGAGGTGGCGATGACTGGCACAGCCTCAACGGAAACGGGGACGATAGCTTTGATGAATCCTTCGCAACCCTCCAAATAGACGGTCAATATTTCTTCAGTGCCAAAGATGATCCAAACATATCAAAGGAGGCCTTTGAGGGGATACAAATGTACCCGCCCCTTCCCACCACCGTGCCTGATCCCTTACCACGATCTCCCATTAGTGTTACCAATATGCAGACTTTGCTGCATACATATCAACATAGCAAAGATGATATAGAAACTACGAAAAGTGCGGAAGAGGCTGATATTGCCGCAGGGAAAATGGGGGTGGCAATGGAACACCAGGCGAGGCGCATGAGCTTAATGACTCTTGACAAGGCCAAGTCTACAGAATACTTGGGCGAGAGTACCAATCTCCTTTTGAAAGAATTGAAAGAGGTCAATGTTAGGGAGAAGGGATTTCCGGGAGAGTTGACTGAAACGGAGTTGGAAGCTGTAAAGCATTTCCAAAAAGAGCTTCGGACCCGGGATCCAATTTACAACCAAATCGTACGTTCATTGTCTGCGGTGGAAAAAGAGGCATATGCCTTGTGCAGATTCTTAAGGGCCAGGAAGTTTGATGTAGAGAAAGTATTTGAACTGTTGGATGATGCAAAGCCTTATTATGCTATTGCAAAGGAGAATGATTTTTATCCAGATCTGGAGAAGGTTTTGGGATTCTCTCGTCCCGTCTTCCTCTCGCAGTATCCAGCAGTCTTTTGTGGAAAGTAAGTAACTATGCATTTGTTTTTCTCTGCCGACGATTACATGGTTCAATGCTAACAAAAATTGTCCCTTCCATTCTGACTGAAAATCCAGTGCAAAGAACGGGTGCCCCATCATGTACTTGCGACTAGGGTTAATTCAGCCAGAGGGGATCAAGGTGAGTGATCTCTAACAATTGGTAATTTATTCTACTACATCTTCATTTACATTGGTTGAACATCTCTTACGTTGGCATGTGCCATCCACTTCTACAGTGTATTGTATCACTTGACAAGGTGGACCGATTTTTCTGGAATGATATCTCCTATGCCTTCATTGACATTCTAAAGGAAGGCCGACGTTCGAATCCTCAATTTGTGCGTACTGAGAACATCACAGTGTACGATTTGAAAGGAGTATCGAGGTCACAAGTCTCTTCAGATACATTCGAGATGATCAAAGTAGGAAATCAGGTCATGTCTTCCTTTCCTGAAACGCTCCATTGTCTTCTCATTATCAATGCTCCTGGATGGTTTGGATTTGTATGGTCTGTGGTAAAAAAGTTGATTGATCCACGCACAGCCTCGAAAATCGAAGTGGTGAGCCTCTATCCTATTGATTTTTTCTGACATTGACCAAGTCACAAAGCCCTGTCTTCTCTCATACCCAACTTATTCAAATCATATTTTTCATTCAGTTTACAAGTGCAAAAGCTGGCATCAAACGTATGGGAGAGCTTATTGAAGACTCGCAAATCCCATCAGATTATGGAGGAGCAGGTCGATCACTTGCCGAAGCAGCTTCGGGCGGTGGGGGTGCTGATTCCGATGGTGCAAGGAATAAGATGGTGGTATTGAATTATTTGCTGAATCTGCCAAAGAAGAATTCCGAAAAAAGCTACAGTTTTGAGTTGGAAGATTCAAAACAAATGACGCTAACGGTTTACACCAGGTGCAAAGCGGGCGCATCAGCAGTATTGCTTCGCGGAGATAATGCAACTCTAGTGACAGAGATTGATGTTGCTGGAGACGAGGATGATACTCCATATTCGAGGACAATTGGGGCAATAAAAGGACCGGGAAAATTCACAGTCAAATTGAAAGCAAACACGCCTGGAGCATTCTTGGTGTTGGGGACCATTTGCACTTCAGCTAGCGGCTAACGTGTGTGTCATCTCATGAGCCATGTTCGTGCATTGTGCATTGGCCCTCAAAATAATGTACAGAATTATCACTATTTGAGCATATCTTGTGATAAAAAAAAAAGTAAACGCCGACGAAGGGGGAAAATACTCCGTTGCTTGATATCAGAGCAAATGTTCTTTTGGGTCTGATAAATAATAACTAATTCAATGATAACTGACATGGACTAGTCAAAACCCAAAACCCCAACTTGTGAATGAACTGTCTATCATTTTCTAATGTGCTGCCTTCTTCCTTTCTGATATTGCTTTTGCTTGCTTTGCTTTCGCTCCAGCTCTCTCTGATTTCCAATATTTCTTCTTCATTGCCCATGGATAACGTAGATACGTCTAGATGTGACTTTAATTGTGAACTTCATTTTGTGCTTTCTCCTACCTACCTACTACTCAATAACCTCAGTCTCCATTGCTGCCTCCTTCACCTTTCTCGCCTCATCTTCCAGATAAGCCTTTCTGATCCTCTCTGCGATGGGATTGCCCACCATGCGGACCATGATACTTTCGTCTTTGGTGCAACTTCCTGTTAGCGGTTCCGGCATGCCGAATCGGTCGATAAAGTCCTGCGGTAGTTGTTGAGTATTGTCATCATCATCTGCATCTTCCATATTTTCATCACCGTCATTACTACCAAGACTACTGATCTGGCTACCGGCTGTAACATTCGTACCCTTGCCAATAGAATTATGTGCCAAATTCAACGTCGTAAGCCCCACAAGTTCTGCCAGTCCCTCCGGCAATTCTTCAATCGTATTCCCATTCAGGTACAATTCTTTCAAGGATGCACCCACCTCCACCAACGAGGCAGGTAGAGACGTTAATTGATTCGATGAGAGGCTGAGCATAGTCAGGCTGAGATTGCCCACACCAGGCACCCCCTCGGGTATCGACGTGAGGATGTTCCCCCGCAAATGAAGCTTCTCCAAATGCCTCATTTTGCCAATCCCTCGGCCAATACTGGTCAATTTATTTCCATCCAATGCCAATACTTTGACATCTCTCCAGTATCTGATTCCAATCCCATCTTCCAACTCGCCCTCCAATTTATTCCCCGTCATCCGTATCACTTGCAATTTATTTAGCTCCAACAATGGGGCTGGCACATGTGGACCAAAGCTACAATCATCAAGCCACAACTGCAACAATTGGGGAAACTGGGTATGAAACGTCTCGGGCAACGAATCATTGGTCAATTTGGGATTCCGTCCAATATCCAATTGTTCCAACTTGGGAAAGAGAGGCGCACGCATTTCATTGTCATGGGACTGTTCCATCCCCGCCAAGGTTTGCAGTCCACAATCGTAGAGTGATAGCTGTACCAAGTTGTCCAATGCCGGTCGATACTGCCGCTCGAGCAGCATGGAGACGTCACAGGAAGGGAGGAACTCGGGCGCTCTTCTGGCAAATCTCACTTCTGTAACAATACTGCCACCATCCTTTTTGTCATTGGTCTGGTCAGAGTTGGCCGGATCGGGCGATGATGGCGGGGCAGCGACGGCTCGGGAGGTGGCATCGGTGAGGATTTGGGGGATCTTGCGTTGGTCTTTTTTTATAAACATGATTCAAACGATAACTTATAGCGTAGGCTTCTCCTTATTGCGGTCAATTATTCCAAAGCGGATAGAGTTTTCGATAGACCTGCGTTCGTTGGGGGGAAGAGGGAAGAGAGTTTGAATGAAGAGCAATGAGCAATGACAAGATTATGGTGCACATGAAATATATAATGGGAAGAGGATGAGCGACCCGCCCCTAGGTACCTAGTAGGTAGGTACCCAACAGTAGATAGATACCGTGCCTTTTAACCACTGAGCTTTACGATGAGGCTCTCAAAAAATAGAAGTGAACAATCCAACACTGATGAAAGATCGAAAGCTGCGCACTACCTGGATACGATGGGAGCACAGAGGCTCTGATGATTACTTGTTCATAGTATATCATCTATCATTTCAAGCAAATCATTCTACTCCCAAATCTGCACAAGAACCATACACACCGGGTTCAACAATAATTCTACTAAATTAATTGTTTTATTATACGAAATCTCGCTCGAGATGACGATCTCGTGGAGATCTCATCTTGGGCGAGATCTCTTCGAGATTTCAAGATCTTTTGTAAATCTCGTCTCAATTGAGAATATCTTGAGAGAACTCATCTAGAGCGAGATCTTTTTAGCACACACTCTCGAGCGAGATTATTTGTTCGAGATAGAATTCAAGACGATATCGTTCGAGATGTTCTTGCTTGAGATATTATCTCCTGCAAAGTCTCGAGCGAAATCTCCCTTGAGATGATAGAGGTATCTTGATCAAGACTTTGCTCGAGGCCATATCGTTGTTCGAGACAGCTTCACTCGGGATGATCTTACTTGAGATATCGTCTTGGGCGAAGTCTTGAGCAAAATCTCCCTTGAGATGATAGAGATATCTTGTTCGAGACAAATTCTCTCGGAAGATCTCGCTAGAGACGAATTGGTTTGAGACACACATAGTCTTGTACGAACTACAGTCAATTTCTTACATACTTAATTAAATCGCATCAGGGACGTTTTGTTACAGAGCTCACCGTCTAACATCACTAAAAAAATCAAGACACATGGTTGATTAAGGTGTTGCAGTGATGGATGATGCAATCTTTTCTGCTCGTTGCAAAACCGGACTTCCTCCAGTAGAGCTTCTTCCTAAAATACTACTCCTTTCACTGAATTCACCATTATCACAGTTGTTAATAACTCCCTCCGCACTCCCATTGATCACTTCACCTCCACTAATGTCTAATTCCAATCGGTACACTCTAACCTCGCAATTCTGGAACAGCTCGGCATCGGCATTGCCCAATGGCCCACGTTCCAATTCCCGTAGGTAGCCCTTGTGACCTATCATACAAATGCTACGGCTTTCAGTCTCGGCGAGTAAGTTGAAGAGTTTTTTGGTTCGTTCACGTAGCATGGATTTGTCCTCTACTGCCGCAGTTTCAGTTTCAGTAGCAGTAGCTAGTGTGCCATCATTGTTATTGTCTGGTGTAGATTGCTGTAACGTTTGTAAACCCATTGCCGCCGCTCTATCTTCCCAAACGGTCACAGCATCCTCAAAAGAAACAGACTTCTCCCGCGTCAATAAAACTTCTTCTTCCTCGGAGGTATCACAGGATGACATCCTGCCCAACGCAAACTTGTCCAACTGAACCTTCAAGCATGATATCGAGAATCGTTTGAACGTCCGCCGCTTTCGTATCTTATCGTACGAAGAATGCGTATCACACGCCAACCCTGTTTTACGCTCTTCAATCTCCTTCTTTACACGTATGACGGGTACCCTACTGGAGGAGCATGTTGCTTGAGTAGTTGCACACGACGCGACACTACGATTGGATACTTCCGGACAGGGCGATTCCGGAAAGATTGTCGCGGCAGTCTGCAATGTACGTTGCAATGGGCTCACCCAAACCTCATCCACCTCCGGTAGATTATAGATGGCAATCAACTGTTCCAACGATCGTTTTGCATTGCGTGCCTCGTCCAATCCCAATTCGCTCAACGGCGGGTCTTCAATGTTGTCGCCTTCCAATATCGCCTTACGCGCTTCTTCTTGGACTCGTTTGGCATGGGAGGAGTTCGGATCGTGGCCCTGCGAGATTGCCAGGGCGAGTGCCTCCGATTTGGCTTGCTTCTCGAGTTGATTGTGGAGGGCCTCGGCGTGTCGGATGAAGTAGAGCGTGTAGAGACGAGAGGAAGAGGAGGAAGGGCTCCTTTCGTCGCTGCTGTTGTTGTTGATGGCGGCTACTCGCGTCATTGCTGTGGCTGTGGCTCTGGTAGTGAAGAATGAGGCGACTCAACAACAGCTGAATGATCAGTAGTTCACACAATCAACATCATGATGTCTTGACACCATATTTTTATTCCCACGTACAATTTATACGACGAATTGGCGGGAAAAGATACGAGAAGACGCCTTTTTTTTCTCTTCATTTCTCCCTTGTCTTTGGAACTCTAGTCCCTCACTACATTAGTATTTATAGCCAGAGATCACCCCCTATCTACCTACCTACCTGATATCAAATCTTTATGAGTGAATTCCTCTTCGGGGTTGCATTTAGATTAATATATGTGGTGGTCCTAGTGACAGTCCCACGCAGGGAGGAAATCTTCATACAATAGATATTCTTATTTTTTGCTAGTGATGGGATTCTCATTATTGACCACGGGAGCGGCAGCGCAGCGCGATGACAATGAGATGGCTATCGTAATCTCTCCATCCCCCGCCCATCCACCGTACCGAAGCCGAACACCGAACCAATCTAATAGGAGACCCGAAAAAACCTCATCAACAAGAAGCAACTAACCATGAGCTCGGAAGAAGACTACGCATCAAGCAACGGTGGCGGCGGCAGTGGCGGCAGTGACGATGACGACGACCACCACGAAGAAGAGCCTACTGCCGTCGTGGCCAAGAAGAAACCCACAACCCGTCGCGGCGCCATCACCCCCCGGGGTTCACCCTCCCGTCGCAATCCACGCCGATACACCACCGCCGATATCGATGAGGAAATTGCCATGAACAAGGATCAAGATGATGACGATGATGATGATGATGACGAAAACAATAATAATAACAATAATGACAATGAAGGCAGCAGCAGCGATGGCGATTCCGAAGAAGAAAATCGTGCCGCCGAAAGGTTAAAGGCGGCCAAATCCAAGAAACAGGAACAAGGCAATCAACACTCTTCGCCAGCGAGAAGGTCGGGGTACAAGCAACCATCCAAAACGAAGGCTGCATCGCCCAAAAAGAAGGGTGCCGCAAAGAAGGGCGGCAAAGCTACTGCTACTGGTCGAACTAAGAAGGCTGCGAAGAAGAAGGATGGCTTTATAGCCGACAGCGATGACGATGCGTCAGACGCAGAGGAAGAAGAGGTTGTTTCGTCGGAGGATAATCCCGAGGAAGAATCGGGGGAGGAATGGGATCAAAATGCTTCGGATGCCAATGGCGATAGTGATGCAGCAGCAGATGGGGATAGCGATAGCGATAGTGATTCAGACTTTGGTGCACCCAAACGCAAAACGAAGCGTGGTGGCGGCAATACTAATAAGAAGAAGAAGGCAACACCAAAAGCTGGCAAGGAGAAGAAAGGCCGAGCAGCTAAAAAGAATGCAAGCACTGCCAACTCTACCCCCACGCGCTCCACCAGAGCAACTCGAGCCACACGCTCCACGACTTACCAAGAAGAAGAAGACCACCCATCCAGCAGCGACTCAGAAGAAATTCAATACGAAACCACCCCCTCCGGAAGTCGTCGACCGCGCCGTCAATGCAAGGCACGCACCCAGGCGAAAATGCACGAGGTCGTACAGGCGGATATGCAGAGCGAAAAGGAAGCATTGGGGGACATGTTGGAGGAAGACGATAAGGAATTGTTGGAGAATAGCGATCACGGCGAGGGTGATCCTAGTTCTGGAGGAGAGGAGTTTGTGACACGGGGCAGAGGAGCGAAGGGTAGAGCAAAGAGTAGCAAGAAGGGGAATAGTGTGGGGGTCAGTCCCAAGAAGCCCAAGTACGATGAAGATGAATCCTACGACGAGGATGCTGCCCCCAGCGAGAATGAGAACGCGGAAGATGATGATATGAGCGACTATGAAGAGGAGAGTGATGTGCCGCAACGTCGCTCCGCTCGCACAAGCTCACGTGAAAAATCGACTAAGAAGGCCACATCCTACAAGGATGTGGACGAAAGCGAAGAGGAGATTGGGACAGCTGATGAGGATAGCGATGATGAGGCCACTGGTCCCAGTATATTAATGAGTCCTGTACGCAAGACCAGCAGTGCTGTGGGAAGTTATGGCAGCCCTTCCGCTAGGCAACGGGCTAGAGCTAGAATGGGACGGGAGCCGTTGGATGTGAAAGAACAAGGTGACAGCGAGAGTGAGAGCAGTTACGAGGACGTGGAGTTTGCGGGGGGTAAAAAAGGGAAGAGGAAGAAAAAGAAGAAGCCCAAAAAGAAAAGGCGCCGATTGAGCGCTGGCAGTCCTGGAAGTGACAATGACGAGAGCGACTACGAAGGGGGCAGCGACGAGGGAGCAAGTTCGGACGAAGAAGGAGGTCAAAAACTGCAACATGTCCTCCTAAAAAGTCCTTACTCCCAATCGCCCACCAAACTCAAATCCACACACATCCACTGTCCTTCCACAATCGACGACATTACCATGACGAACTTACCAACGAACAAACCCCACGTATGCTACATATCCCCCGATGGCAGAACCCGCCATTGCTTCACATTGGATACATTATACAGAATTGCCATTTCCAAAAGCAGCAACGAAACTGAAATTGCCAATGCTCTCTCCGAAACTTCTACTCAAAAGTTGAAATTCCTACAGCCGCCGCACTTTCGATCGGAAATGGGAGACGACTTATTAGATCAAATTGCGTCACGGTTTGGTAGGGGGGCACTTGTCATTGAAAAGAGTGCCATTTACAAGAAGATTCGAGGGACATCCTTTCGATCGGGAATGGACGATGAATTGGACGAGTTTGACGAGGATGGTGAATACATTGGCCATGATATGCAAAATGGTGGTGCAAGGGGACCTACCAACTTTAATGAACGTTTCGAAAGGTATATGCAGAATTTAATGGGGAGTACCGATGTCTACTGTTGTCCACTGTGTTACAATGAGGCGGATCGACGATTGGGGAATGCGGATGAGGAAATGTGGGAAGATGACGAGGATGGGGATGAGAACGGCGAAGACAATGGAGCAGGAGAGGACCGTTTCTCGTTTCTGGACGATCCACTAACCATACTTGGGAGTTTAGACCATGAACAGTTCGAGACTGCCAGTACATTTTGCTTTCGATTATTATCCGGTGTCAAGACTCATTTGAAGGTACTCCACGGCATCAACATCAAGGACATTGAGGGAAATGACTTGTTCAAACGGTTCCAAATCCGTGCCTCGGACGGCTTGCTCCAAAGCTGGTTACGAAAGAGTTTACGTCAGAATACAGTTCAGGGTGACATGATGCGATATTGGTTGAACGGGGAG
This sequence comes from Thalassiosira hispida, assembly GCA_036939495.1. Lineage (NCBI taxonomy): Eukaryota > Bacillariophyta > Thalassiosirophyceae > Thalassiosirales > Thalassiosiraceae > Thalassiosira > Thalassiosira hispida. Next base: position 5,116 of record JALLAU010000493.1, on the reverse strand, counting down.
AATCAAAGTTTTGTTTTGTTGTTGAATCAGATTGACAAGATGAAGGCTTCCCGTGATGATGATGGTGACGAAGAAGAACAACCGGCGGGAGGAGAGTATGGGAGTGGTTTTAGCGTTTCATTCCCGAATAGAGCACATAGGATATGGAGGGATGTTAGCTCGCCGTTTTTGAAGGCTCAGCATGATATGGGGGATTTTATTGCCGAGGAGGGTGACGACGATGAGGAGTTGGAGGAGGACGGTGTAGAGGATGCTGCGGCTGTGGCGGCGGGTGTACCGGTGAATCCAAATTTTACACCACCTGACGGGAAAGGAGGGGATGACTTCAAGTCGCCCGAGGAACAAATGATTGAGCATTTACAGCTGAAGACTCGCAGGAGGAAACAGTATGATAGTGACAGTGACTCCTCTTCAGAAGCTAGCGATAAAGGCGACGATGATGCATCATCTGAGCTTGAGGTCCTTCCAAAGCCACAAGAATATGAAGAAGTGGAGGAAGAAGACAACTGGACCAAATCAAAGAGGCTCAAGGCAAAAAAAAAGAATGAGGAGTCAGATGATGATAATGTTTTTGACTCGGATGCAGAGAAGAGTCCCAATCCACAAATTTTGAATGGCAGGGCACGCAAAATTGACGATGATGGCAATGATGATTTGGATTCTGATGAGGAGGAAGAGAAGGCAGATTCCAAAACACCTGCAAAGAATGGTGGGAGTGCTCGAAAGAGGGTCCTGGAGAGTAGTGATGAAGAATGAATCTGGAAAGAGTATGTGATTTTGACTATGACATTCTTTGGTCTCTATGTAGTATTTCATGGAATAGCGTTTTACACAAAATTGATGTTTAGTAATAATTTAATAATAGAAGGATTTGCTTTAGAATCAGGTAGTGCAAGTACACGCGAAGTGATTTCATTTCTTTGCACACTCTTGCACACCGTGCACTTCAAAGCACCTCTCGTTGTCGAAACCAGTCGACGATTAATACAACCCCAACATAGATAGTCCACGGCAGTATTTATTTGGCCAAAGGCTGGCTTCAGCCTACTTCAATTTATTTCCATCTAGGGTATCACTTTTCATCACATATCCTTACGATACAACCCCAACATAGATATGTTCACCGCAGTACCCATACTTGACCAAACCATCACTTCAACCAAACGACACATTTTCAAAACCATCTTCTTCCTCGGCATCTCCCTTGTGCTTAGCAGATCCGCTTTGCTTGCTTCTGAAGTCGATTATACTTTCATCTTCCTTGGCAAGGTACTCGACTTCTGAGCCTTGCTGGATTCCTCCTTTTTTCAGAAGGACTGAATGCACCAATCGCTTACCCATCCTCCTTTTGACAAGTTGCTCGATAGAGCGTACTCCTGAAAGTGTTAGAGGTAATATAAGTAAGAACGCGAGAAGAGAGCAGTATCAGGAATCAATCATTTAAAAGAAAACACACTTACCAGCCTCAGGTATTACAGACTTGACGATGATCTTTGCCATCTTGTCCTTTGTGTCTGGGTCAATCTCCTGCTTTACACCAACCGCTGATGTGTTACTGACGAATTTCTCTTGTTCCCTCTCTATTAAGATCTTTGCAACCGCCATCATCTCGCCTAAAAGTGAATGATGTGTTCCAGTTTCATCCTCCCTCAACATTGGTAGAAAGGGAATAACATGGCCAACTCGCCCAATGAGTGGACTATCAAAAGGGTGCGTGTAGAGGAGGGAAACTCGAAGTTTATCTTCCAAATCCTCCCCGGTCAATTCAAAATCGTCGTCCGATGCCAAGTATGCATCTTTGCTAGTTTTTGCATATCGTGTGATGACTTTGTCGCATACATTTGTTGTCATGATGAAAATGATATTGTGACAAGGAATAGTTTCGGTCTGATTACCATTGCCAAGCTTCTTGTTTGTCAATTCCCCCTTATCGATCACTTGGTAGAGTGCTGTAATAACATACTTGGAAGCCTTCTTGATCTCATCCAAAAGAACTATGCCAATTGATTGAGGCTCCTGGGACATGAGAAGAACAAAATTGTTTAACGCGGAGCCTTGTTCAGCTCCTTGCCAGTATCCTGATTTTCCGAAGATTTCAGCATCGTCCATAAGCTTGCCACAATCCACTTTGTGAAAATGGCCATCATCGTGCTCTGACGGTGTGTTCATGAGCTTGGTTAGCCAACGAGCCAATTCGGTCTTGCCATTGCCACTTGGCCCTGGGTGGTTAATCAGAAGTACGGGTTGATGGGTTAGAACATTCAAACGCACAGTACAGAGGTCAACAGAATTACGTAAATTTGATACACTTACCAGCAAATATCATACTTAGAGGTTGGGGAGAGCTGCTGCAAAAGTTATTGACTGGATCTCGTGATTGAACATAGCTTACCACAGCTTGACGAATCATTTGCTTTGCAAGGCGCTGCCCAACGATATCGGAAAAGTCAAGTTCCTTAATCAGGCAGAGACGAGGGCATAGCTTGCAACATGGTGCTGGAACTCAAAAAAATAATCCATAGGAGGTATGAACTTCATGAACTCTGACCTTTTCTTTTCTTCCATATCGCCAGTCAATTCTAGCAGAGGGTCGCGCACACCATATGAGAGCAAGAAGTTCAATGGTTCATATCGAGCGGTACGCTTCATGTCGTTTTGGAATTATACGACTTCAATTGGTCTCTTCATGAGAATGCGTTTACCAGAGACGTACGCAACACGATGGGTAGACAAGGCGTTGCTCGTGTGACAAGGTCGCATTTGTAAATAAACAAATACTCCCTTGCCTGCGTCCTTTGGCTGATACACCAACAGCTCCTCCAGATGACTCTGCTTTGTCGTCTTCGTAGTCCCTGGGATTACAGATGGAATAGAATGATGTTTGGTGAGACTGGAGTCAAACACAGGACTCGATATCAATATGATAGAGTGCTACTTACCTCCAGTCAAGTCCGTACCCTCGGAATACCAAACGCTTTCACGGCTGTGCCAACCAAAGCCGACTCTTTGCCCTTGCGACGGGCCTCCAATTCTTCCATAACCTTACCTCGATTCACACCTTTGGCGAGACTCCCCCTGCAGTGCGGATTCCCATTCAACTCCGACAACCACCTGTGCAGAGTTTTCCATGGTACGAGGGAGAAGTTGGTGACTGTGCCCGCCCTCTCCATCCAAATATTCAAGAGTGACATGTTGATACTTGTGTTGATGTTCCTTGTGCCTGGTGTTTCAATTTACGAGGTGAACGGAATGATACTTGTGTGATGCGTACGTGTGCCCTTGGATCCAAGCGTGTGCCAACCTCGTTGGTGTGGATGAGAAATGAAAATTTGATAACAAATATCCCGAATTTCCAAAAGCTTGTGGAAATTACAAATAAATAGGATTAAATGTGAACCTCAAGCTGGAAGATTTCACACACATCACTGAAGACATCTGCGGTGTTTCCAAGTGCGTATCAACTATTGTTCCAAGCAAGTCCCAATTGAAAGATGAATGGATAACTGAAGATCTATTTTGTTTGAGCACTCACGTACACATCATCGTAGGTAGCCACACCATTGTTCACATTATCTCCCCCATCACTTCTTCACTTCTTTGAACACTTCATCTGCATCCTGCGTTTGTTGTGGCTCCTGCCATTCCTTCTTCTCCTTCAACCGTGCAACAAACTCTTTCTGCAAATCTCCATCATCTTTCTCATTTCCATCAACCTTGTCCCTGAAATTCAAAAATGGATGATCTTTATCCAAAGGCACCGTTTCAGGCATTTCGTCCCCAGGAACCCAGTCGTTGGCTGCCATCATCATGGAAATGACATGTTCCTGATGATCACGTCTCCGTGTGCAAAAATAGTAGCTGGGTGCAAACACAACGATTACTGTAGTAAATGCCACTGTCCCCGCGAAGAGTGACCTGGATCCCATTCGTACTCGATGTCTTCGCGCAAATAAAAAAGTAAATAATATGGTGTTGAGAATAATAATAAGCATATCTCTGAACAAACAAACACATAACATGAGAAACAATGTAATAATATATATCGATTGATGCACTCACATTCCCATCACTGTACCAGTAGCAATGCCCCACATCGCTGATTCCTTCCAGCACCAACGATACGAAGAATCTTCCACAGTCTTGCGTATGCCCCACTTTTCAGGGAGATATCTTGTCCAATCTTCAGTGACAATTGCGTTGTCAGAAGTACTACTAATCACAAATGGGGATGATTCTTGGGGAGTGGAAGGCATGGATGGCGGTGACGACTGTGGTGATATGAGTGCACCACCATCATTTCCAACTCCAACTCCAGCTGTGTCATGAGTGCCGAGAGACAAGGTGACGAGATCATCATTTTGTTTTGAAGAAACATTTGTTTCTTCTGAGGTGCTAGATTTACTAGAAGATGCGCGCGACCAGAATGGCATGGCGAGCTGCGCTTTCTAGGGTTACTGATAGATGATGTGGGAGTATGAGGTAAGGTATGAGATAGAGGATAGAGGTGGTGATCATTGGTTGCAAAGACAGAGGCGAGGGAGGAGGGTATCGTACAATAGAAGCTGTGGTACAATGGTACCTAGAAGTCTACTAGAAGCTCCTAGAAGCTAGAAGTGTTACGATAGTGTTAGGTAGGGTTAGCGGGTTCTACTAATAGGGGCTGATCGGGCGCCCCCTAAATCTATCTTGCGAGGTGGGGCTCGTTTGGGTACAGATTGGGTATATTTGGAGACGATTGGTCACTATTGGGTCATTGTATATCCATATTAGTGCCCCACCAAGTTTGGAGGGGAAACGGAGGGGATATCCACGGATCTCCCTCTAAATTACGTTGCCCCAACCCGTTCTTGGGAAATGGCGGGTCACGGAAAAATTGGCGGGAACATTAGTGTAAGAGGTACGGAAATGTTTATTGATCCATTAATGACTTTGTTAATTGCTATACAATATCTAGCATTTTAGCATGTATTCCGTAGGATATTTATCATTATGTACATTTACATACTCTTTTACGAAGATATCTTTTCTAGTAGAGGTTCATTGTGTAATGTAAATGTACTATATTATCCGGCCGTGGGCCCCATTCACACACCTAATCGAAAAAGGCCCCCTAAGC
>JALLAU010000492.1:0-14900 GCA_036939495.1 Thalassiosira hispida | reverse complement strand
CACGCACGCAAGATCTTGATCCAAGAAGCTCCTGTCATCTGCTGTCACAACCACGAATCTAGATGTGACAGTCAGGACACTCCGCTGTCAGGCCAGGCGCCGCACGCTCGCGCGAATTCTCTTGGTCTTCTCCTTCTTCTTCTTCTTCCTCCTCACAACCATTTGAGGCTTGGGGGCCCAACTTGTTTCCATTGGTCTTTACCTTATAAAAGAGCACTGTCGTCGCTCATTTTGCATGTAGAGTGTTTTTCAGAACTTTTTATCTAGTGGAAAAGTGCACGATTTTGCCTAGTAGAGCGCCTAGTAGCAGCGCCGCGCTACTAGGCGCATGGGGTAACCACTCGGCACTCATTAGGATAGTACCCAGTAAATAGTACAAACATGCTGAAACTAACTAACTAGATAACATTGACTCTGATGTCAACTGATGTTGCTAATCACTCACACCCAAATCAGGCCAAAACATACGAGTGCTCATAATGTCAAATGCAATTTTAGAACAACAAAACCCTGCTCTCATCTAAACAAATGTGACAAAGATATTAATCACAAACAAAAATTGAATCAAATAGACTTGATCCCATTCCATCACACTCTCATTCTCCCTGTTCTCTCTCTCTTAATCTCTCCAACATCCTTACATCATCAAATCTTTTCCAACATTATCCTCATTATAAGTCTGAATATAAGTCGTCAACACACCCATCGTAGCCTGAACAATCGCAAACTTAAACCACATGGCACTCCTACTCGCCGCCATCGCCGGCACTCTGTTTACCACCACTTCACCCAGCCACTTCGCCCATATCCATGCAAATACAGCAATGCCCATGGCCTGTATCTGATGTGCCTTATTCCTCTTGCCTCTGAAGGGATTGAATCCCTGACCCGTTTCTTCCATTCCGGGCATGCCGCGATATCCCATCATACCACCGGCGGGGAGCCAATTGACACGTGCAAATCCTTCGGTGAGGGTGGGGACTACCAGGCAGACTAAGGTGGAGAGGCCCCAGATGATGATGTTACGGTTACGCCATTTTTCGTCGGGGGGTGTGAATACTGATTGGAAGTATTCGATGAGGGGGGATACTAGGGGGATGCGGAGTTTGGCCTTTGGTTTGACAATGTCGTCGACGCTGTCGGAGGTCATGGCGATACTGTAGTGAATGAAAGAAGAATGATGTGTACGAAAAAAGACATGATGAGATGTAAAATGAGAAATGTATCAATATGAGAAAATATGGGCTGTGTAAATCAAGCAATCCACAGAGAGACCTTCCCCAAACATATTCAGCTCCGCATAAATAATATAATAGTTGAAGAAAGAAAGAAGAAGAAACTCACAGTCCATCAAGACCCTCATCCTCCAACTTGGAAACCCTCGCCGCATCCTCCTGCTCCGCCCTAACACCCGAAATCCTCTCATTCAATCGAATCTGATAAATTTTATCCCTCGCTATTTCAATCTTAATCTTCTTCTTAATACCCTCATTCTTTTTCTCCGATCCTTCGATTGCCAACCCAATCAAATGTTTCGTCTTGGCAGCCACGTCCTCGTAGGTGGCATCTTCGGGCAGACCGAGCTCACGGAAGAGGGCGGCATTTTCGGCTTCTAATCGACGTGCTTTGCGTTTCGTTTCGCGTTCGGTATTCCAGGGTAGGTTTTTGTAGGGGTCGGGGATGGAGGTTGGGAGGGCGGATATGGCGGAGTTTAGTGCGAGTGATCGTGTTTTGGATTGTCTGTTACAACTTTGGGCTGATGCTGATGGTGTGGCGAAGCCGTGGCAGGTTGATATGGCGGCTAGGGCCGCTGCTGCGGAGAGGAGTGCTACCTTCATCTTCTCTTTCTATGTTGGTTATGAAGTGGAAGTATGAATAAAAGTGGGAAAGTTGAGCTCACGTTGCCATTGTATGTTCTCACTTATTTGACTTAGAGATCGAGCAATAAGGGGGGATCGAGACTTCAGCGTCACTTGCGTTTTGCGACCCCGGAGACGAGGTTCCCCGTGGCGACGATCCCGCGCTTTTGCTGCCACCAACGTCTGTCCGTCGTCCCCTTAGATCCAATTCACGTCCACTCCCGCCATTTTCATTTCAACTCGTTGTTTTGGTTCTTTGTTTTTGTTCTTTGTCATGTCCCCACGCACTTCCACTTTCGTTCAGCGCGATTATTACCGAGTACATCTCACTTCAGCTTCAGGTCGTCCGCTTCCTCTCCGAAGTTCGAAGCGGTCGATGAGAGCTGCCTTCGTTTTTGCTGGTGTCGGTTATTGACCACTTTGATAATCATGCCGAGTTCGCTGATGTCGCCCATCATTATCTCCGTCGCCTACGCTTTGTCCACTGCGTCCACAACAACAACATGTGCGTTCCAAACACCAGCTGCATCGTCGCAAGTAGTCGGTGTAGCCAAATCATTAGGTAATAGTGATAGGTCAATAGAATCTATAGCATTGAAGAAGAGAAGAGGAAGGGTATTTTTTGATGTTAACAGCAGAAGATCAGATAATGAGCAGATAACATCAATGGAAGGAGTAGATCTCTACAAAAATGATGGAGAAGAAATTGACATTCAGATTGATTTGGAAAATATAGAAGAGGATTTTATAAACGACTATTATTCTTCGGGTAATGTTGACGACGAAGAAGAAGAAGCATTCAAAGAGGATGATGCTGATGATGGCAATAAAACGAAGAATAAGAAATTGATAGAATGTTCTGCCAGTATCATGTTACCATTTTCAGAGGATGTGGCATTTGATGCATTTTCGGATTTAACGAGACAACCGTGAGTTACATCTATCTAACTTGCAATAATTTCATCAACAAAACTCCCATCCCTTGTCAAACATCATTATATCTGAATGTCATTCTCTGATGCTCTGCGGAATAATACAGGTCATGGTGTAAATATCTTTACTCAGTAGAATATTTGGGTCTTGTTCGTGATGATGATGATGATGATAATCATAATGATGGAACTACTGATGATAGCGAAAGTATACCATTTAGAAAGAGTAAATGGACTGTTGGTATTAAAGGTTTGAAATTTAGGTAAGAGATCCTTTTCAGAGATATTATATTCATGACCTCCATCTACACTTCTCTTTTTCAGTTGTCTTTGATGATTACACACCAACAATTCACACTATCTCCACGTACTATTAGCTGGACTTCCAAGGATACACAAATAGTACGTCCAAATCGTATTGAATGGGAAAGTACATCGGGGTTGAAGAATATGGGAAGTGTTGAATTTGTGTCATTGCAGAAAAAAACAATCTCATCCTCCTCGTCAACGACAACAACAAATGAAAAAACGCAAATGATAATGTGCTTTACGTTTATGGCCCCGAGGGTTGTATCCAGTCTTTTTCGACGTTCAAATAAAATCAGAAAGTATACTGAAGATATTATCATGATGGGCATGCTCACGGACTTTAGAGATGTTGTAATGGATGAGGATTTGTGAGCTTGTAGCATTTTAATAATCATCAAAAATCAACAATCTACATTTTGTAGATGGTTGTATTGTATGCTCCCTTTTTGGCTGTAGCAATAATGGTGGCAAATATGAGTTGCTACCATTATTTGATGAGGAGGATATAACTCATTGACGACCCAACTAAACAGTGCATCGTACGCTACAATCTTCTACAATATAGAAGATAAGTCGACAGATACGTAATTATATGGTTCATGTTGTAGCTCTGCAAAGGGGTCAAATATCAGGGATCGGCATCAGTTAGTATAGAGTAGGCAAATAATGAGACGGCTATAATGAAGCAGCTCTTTTTTTACACACTACCTAAAGTCTTTTTTTGTCACACACACACACGATCAGCAAAGCCACCACAAACACAAAAATAAGGGAAACCAGAAAACAATAATACCAAAGTCCCTTCACTCTCTTCACCAACAATGAGGGTGGTAGATAGAGTACCTATGATTATAAGCTAGGTTCTTCCAAAGGTTGTCCAATTTTTGTGTCTTTGAACTTTGATGACTTGGATGTGACTTTTCCCTCTTATAAAGCCTTGAACCACTACATTTTGCCCTGTTGCTTTTAGGTACAGGAACATTAATAGTTCACATCATCATCATCATCATCATCATCATTTGGTCATTATCCTTTTTGAAATATTCTATTCTTTCGGTCTCTCGGCAACAACCACATAATCAAACCCCAAAGTTATTCTCCCATCCGCCTGTTTCTTCGTCACCTCCAAACTTTCCTTCTCCAAATCATCCAACACGTTCCCCATTTCGGTTGCCATACCCTTACTCGAAAACAACTTGAGCTTGGACCGCGCCACATTGATTTGACGTATCATTGTCTGGTGATCGTATCGGATGGGATACGTCCTCGACTCCACCACCTTGAGCCCTGCCCGTTTGACGTGCCGTTCGATCCAACTTAGTGGATACTCTCGGTAGCATCTGTGATTCGCCAAGAGGATACATGCATCCCGTACCTTGGTAATTTTGCAAAAGACATTTTGACTTCCATCAACTTCATCTGGGATGGGTTGTAGGCCAATAATGTACATTCGTCCTCCGGGTGCTAAGTGATGTACCAGCCGATGGAAGATTTGATCTTGAAAGTATGGAGAAAATCCATCGATGGCTCCCACGAGGTAGTCGGCTAGGATGGTATCGAATGTTTGTCCCTCCAACAATGCCTTCTTCTTTTTGTTATTGCTGCTACTGTCGTCCGAGGAGGAGGATGACTCAAAGGCAACGCCACCATGTTTATCCACTTTGACACCCTCCTTCCAATTCCCAATAATCACATCTCCCTTCGTTTCAACTCCCAATTCTTTCGCCTCTTCAAAGACACGTTGGCGCATATTTTCATCGGCGGTGATGGCCGTGAATGATGTCAATGATACCTTTGGCGCCATTGCCGATGACGATGATGCTCCTCCATTTTGGGAAACGCTGGCAAGGAGTTTCTCCCGGTGTAAAATTGAGGCTATCCAACGAAGGGAGTGTGATCCAGTGCCTGCATCGAGAAAGTTACCAAAGCATGCGGCATTTTCATTGTTGTCGGAAGGAAAGGCATCGACGTGGCATTGTTCAATGTAGCCGAAGAGGGCATCGCCTTTTTTGTGGGCAAACTTTTCGATTTTGGAGAGGTTGAGATTGGCCATTTGGCTTGTCACGTCCTCGGCGGCCGCTGATGGTTGTGACGATGATGATGATGATGATGATGATGTCATTGCTTGTTTCTTGGATCGTCTCCAGTTGTTGAAGAGGTGAAGAGGCTGATGAGAGAAGTGGTTGTAGTAGGTTTGTTTGTTGCTGGCCGTCGCAAACGCAATGCTGGAGATTATGGAGGGTCTTATCATCATCGTGATGGCGTGAGCACAAAAGAAGTGTGAGGTGAGCTGGAGAAGGCGGCGCGGGGGAAGTGGTGGTCGGAAAAGGGCGGGATCATACGCGCCAAAAATGACGGCTGAAAATCTCAACCTAATCAATCTGAAATCAATGAGTCAGTTGGTGAGCTTTTGCTTTTGGAAGGTGTGTACAATAGTAGAGGTTCGTATCTTGTATTATCTCCTCTTCACACAATTAATCTTCATAATATCTTCTTACCTTGGACTTCAACAAAATGCAGTGGCTTTGTTTGCTCTCAATAACATCCTTGGTATGGACCGCGTCGCCATCATCAGCTTTCGCGCCGACGACTAGCATCATTTCAACTGGTCATAATATAATTGGGCATTCTACTTCTACTTCTTCGCCATCGCGTCTCCACTTACTTCCAATCGATGATGTAGCAACATTTGCTACATCTGCTCAACCACTACTACTTGAAAGCACTTTCAACTCGGCATTGTCGTCATCGTTAGATGTGGCAGATGGAATATTAACATCGGAAAATATCAAAGTGGCATTCAGCGTAGCGACCTTCTTTCCGCAACTGCCCTGGTTGTTCCTCATTCTGCTTCCGAATACTGGTGTTACGAAGAAGTTACTGGGTGGTTATGGTGAGTACTGATACCACCTTCATCTTCCTTCTATACTATGCGTGAAATTTGAATGTGATTCATCTAACACATATTTCTGAAATACACAACCCATTATTTCATCTTAGAGGTTGTCACGTTGTGCTGCCTCATACACTTCTTCATAGTATCGGCTTCGATTGCTCAGCCAGATGGTACTGCTCCCATGACTGAATTTGCAGATGTATTTGATCCATCTGGTGATCCTCAGAAGGCAATGGTGGGAATGATGCAGGTGAGAAAGAACATTTGATTATGTGTGCAAAAAATGTCATCAGGAGATATTGTTTGCTATTTACATGTTTATTGAAGCTTTGAGATCTTACTCGTCAAATGACACGTATGCTTAATCTTCACTTTGATCATGGACCTTCATAATATGTTTCACCAACACACATACACAACAATTATGCCCTATTACTTCCGCTTAAAGTATCCAAACTTTGTCAGTGAAGAATGGAGCCATGTACTAACGTGGGATCTCTTTGTAGGGAGGTGGATCTGGCTAGATGGATTGCGAAGGGGGGTTTTTACATGTCATTCTGTATTGCTTTGCAATTTAATTGGCCCGCCGGGTCTTTTGCTTCATTGGGCAACTTGCATCTTGACTGGGAAGGGTTTGCCGGGGAATGAAGCTACTTCGATTGAGGAGATGGAGGATTGAGAGGAAGATGGAAGAACAAATTCTTTGAGGAAGCGGTCATGATGATAGTTACTGATTTAGAGAGAATATGAGATTTTTTAGAGAGAATGAACATTATGTGTGGTTGGTGGCTGAATATGTCACTACGTACTCAAGAAACCAGTGCAGTGCATGCAAGAACGGCTAAATTCCAATCGTGCTCCAATGCAAATCCCCCACAGATTATGGAATACAGAAAAATTGAGTGATCCTCGGTGTATTAAATGCATATAGACAAGATTGCAAATATTGTCCTTCTTGGTTGCAATCTCATTGGACAGCTATTATGCATCAATACAGATCATCTGTTCTTATTCTTTCCACCCGTTTTTGCTCTCGTCAAGTGCCGAAACTTCAAGTCTTTTGCTTGGTGGTTGATCTGTCTTGACGTATGAGTTTGCCAGGGAATGTTATATTCTCTTGAGTTCTCTGTCTAGTTGTATTATTTGTTGGAAAAGTGTGTGAGTTCGTTCCATGTCTGTATCAGAGATAGGCTTGTCAGTAAAAAGTGGACATCTCTAGAGGTGATGAGATATTTAACTATCGTTGTCACTTCTCATAAAATTCAATACATGAGAGACATAATATATGTAATTCAAATCGAAATGAGATGCTGGAGTATTGGAGGTATGCGCTTGCTAGATAGTATATCTACTGCAGAATCTTGGCTTTCTTGAAGACATTCTTCTCTAAAAGATTCAGATGCCGTGCCAGATCCCTTACGTTGGACAGAATGTGAAATTTCATTAATCTCTAGCCACAGATGGCAGAGTAGCTTCAAATTCGATTGCTTTCCATAACAGAGAGAATGGAGTCTTACCATCCGGGAACATGCCCGTCTAATGGTAGAGTAAGGAATCCGTGGAGTTGTTGTGGACGTGGACGACATTCTGACGGTTGCACCCTTTTGAAACCGCGGGGCCCTCTCTACTTCTTTGGAAATTGGGGATGTCTCCAGCGTTCACGAATCCCAGATGACCGGGTCCACACCTACGCCGCCGGGCCGTGAAATTTGTGGTGCCTACAAAATCATTTTTGTAGGAGCTGTTCACTATAAAGAGAGACAACGTCAAACCAAGGTGCTCCTTGGGCGGCAGCCGAAATCAGGCAGCTTGATCATTGAGGAATCTGATCAAACTTTCACCATTGGAGTGGATGGCAGGCAAGTAACTGATCGAGTTATATTTGATGGAGAAGTATCCCTCCCGAATGGCGGCTGTGGGATTGACATTTGCTTTGGACCTGGGTACAAGTTCTATGGCTTCGATGCAAATTCAGATGCCGCTTCGAGCTGTCCTTCTATGGTGGCAGCCAACGCTTCTCTGATCGTAACTAAGATGAATGATAACAAGGTCGCATCTACAAAGTTCAAAATCCAAAAGCTTGCAAGCTTATAAGTAAAAAGAGTGACCTCTTGGCTGACGAGAGCGGTTCTTTTGACTCCCAAGAGCATGAAGTGAGCGAAGCAAAACGGATCTGCAAGTGTCGTCACTACTCCTTTCTTTGCCGTAACCTGGGTCTACCCTGCTCTGCGTCCGCTTTGATAACTGTATTCGTCGCGATCAAACACCCACCTTATATCTTTGCTGAGCCTGGGAATATTTGGATTGACATTCGTCTCTCTACGCCTGTTAGAACCTATGTTTTAGCTCGCCCTGAATCAGGCGCATTGTTCTCCGAAGAGATGTTAATGCTGCACGCAAAAAGTATGAGGATGAAGTTCCTTCAAAACCACAGCGAAGAAGAGCTGTTGGCGGAAATGGATGAAACTCGTGGTACACTAGATGCTGGGGCAAGAACCATAGGAGCCAACATTAACTATGCTCGTCGATGCAATTCAGAGCTTGGCATTGTGCTCGAGATGATTGATGTTCTGTACACGAATGACAGAGTTTCCAAGTCAGCTATCGAAGATGAAATAAGGTCGTTGTTGTTTGAACCGTGTTGGGATTCATCAATGGCTTTCATCATAGCTTCCCAGCTCGCGAATATGGTCATGTAGGAAAGTTGCCCAACCCACCTTCTACCGTACCCGCTTCGCGGTATTTTTGAGTTGCAAGGCTTCAAGAGATGTCTCTACCATAGTGTAGTTACTCGCTTCATTATTTCACAAGGAGAGAAATCAGTGAGTCAATGGCGCTAAATCAGGGTACCAAGTGCTGTCATAACATAGGAAATATCTCATCTCGTGCCATCACTTCTAATATCTAGCAAAGTTCAATAATCTAGTATGATGAGACCATAGTATGTATGTATGTATACTAGAATATTGGTGTTCGGAAAATAATGAGATTCTCCTATAGTAAACAGTTACTTGTCTTGAACAAGACTAGATACATTCGTTGATGTGTTCTACTGTATCAGCTGGGCCAATTGAGGCTTCTGTAGAATAATTTAAGGCTGCAACGAGGGCCCCCTGGGAAGGAATAAAATGCCTTGAAGCTCCATGGTCCTGGAGTCCTAGCGTGTAGTGGTGGGTGGGCTGGCATGCTGCGAAGCACATGATTGCTTCTCTCTCGATTGAATCTTCTATTTTGATGATTTTTTTGCAAAGAAACATTCACTCAATTGAAAATAGTTTAGCTGAAGGGAGCCATGGTCTCTCCATCATAGTGAGCAACAAGTCCCTTAAGGAGAGGTACGGATCCCTCAACTCGCTGTTCCGAAATGAATCCAAGGATACCAAACATGGCCGCTCGGCCGTTGTTGAGCTCCTTAATAAGTCCATTGGCCTTAGCCTCGGCAGACTTATTTTTGGAGAAACCAAAGGGATCAAAGAGGTTGAATGGCACGGGGTGGGGGATCATGCTGTGGTCCGAGAATTTGGGGAAAGCTCCCGGAACTCCACCACGCATGTAGTGAGTACCAGCGGCCTCGCTATACCATTCGAGGAAACCAATGAAGAGGATGATTTGCCACTTGGCGGCGGGGGAGAGGGCATCCCATTGTTCTGGTGGGGATCCGGCATCGGAGGGGAAGGGAGTGCCGTCGAAGGCAATGGGCCAGGGGAAGTGGAATCCGTTGGATTGGACAATGTATCCGACGAAGGCTGCCATCTGTAATTGATAGAGTAGAGTATTTCATCACTGAACATGAGATTATTTTGGGACATGGGGGCCTCAAAAAAGGTTAACCTAAGATTCAACTTACAGCAACACGTCCGTGCTTGATTTCGGACTGCCTCAAGAAAGCAATGGTCTCATCATTGGTGTTTCCCCAAATGGTGGTGGAGGAAAGCTCAAGAGGATCGTAGAACTGAAGGAAAGAAAATCCATAAAGCGTGAGCAAAAAGAAACATAAAATTTGCACACAATCCGGGGAACACTGCTTAGATGGGCACAAACACACCTTCAACACGGGGTTGGATTTCTCGGCAATAGACTTTAAGTCATCAAGAGCAGCATTGGTGGCAACCGACGTGCGAGCCGATGGAGCAGGGGCAAAGGCCGCGGCCGATCCGATAACGAGAGAGAGGAGAGAGAGCTTCATGGTTGACAGCAAAAATTTGGGGTTGGTTGTGCCAGACTTCACACGGCGACAAAAGTCGAACCACGTGTGGGGTGTTGAACGAGGTTCGGCCCAAAGATTGGTTCCTTTGGAGACCTTGATTTGTGGTCTGATGGTAGTATGTATTAATTCCTATGTACAGTTTGAGGAACTCTGATACCCCCCTTTTTCCCAACCTGAAATTGCATTTCAAGTTGAACATGACGATGGCAAATCTTTGGCCGTGACTCACTTGACTCGACTTACTCTTGACTCAAAATTACGATCCACAAAGCCAAACAACCAAAACAACAGTGGCTTGTTATTGTTGAATGTTGCGAATGGCTTGGTATCTAAGAAGAGCCCCCAAATTCTATGGTATGGCACTGAAAAAATAATGTTTTGTAATATTATAGTTGATCAATCACTACGTAGGTACTACTAGTACTTTTTAGAGAAAAGAGGAGGTGACGTGTAGTAGTAGCTCTTTCCACAGGTGTCTGACGTGAAGCGCTCAGAGTCAAGGACTTTCGTGTTATCCTCCAAACAGTGCCCCCATGTAGCCCGGGGGGGATGTCGGCGAAGCCGAACAAAACTCCCAGAATTGACCATCCGGTCCTAACCCAAGTTTGAGACGACCGGAAATTGCCACAAGTTCTGGACATTGCTGGTGCATGGCACGTGGCACCATTATGCATGAGTAGTTTATGTGTATGCACTGAATTCCAGTGGTTTGCCATTTGCACTCAAAGGCTTCATTGTGAATCAAGATAGAGAGTTTGGGTCCCAGTCAAACTTGTATTCTGCTGTCGTTGTCATACATTGAACATTGCATCGGAGATGCAGCTCTGGCCTCTGGTACTGGGTTTAGTAGTACCACCACGCATCCATGCGTTGTTCAGACCTTCGCCTTTGCCAATTAGGCGTCCACTCATAGTGTTTTGTAGAAATGTAGCCAATCAAAAAATTAAATGATTTGCTGCCTGCTGCTTGCATTCGGTGGCGAATTATTTTCGGGCAGTATTCTTGAGCAGCATTATAACTACTTTCGCTCGTTTGGTTGGTGTCTTGGACCAGTAAGTAACATCGTCGGGTGTGAAGTTGGTGAGGAACCTGTGACGGTAGTCAACTTTTTTGGTGTGTCTATGTGGCTGTAATTCTGGAGCGGTGTGGCCCCTGATCTTGTTAAGATGCGTCTTGTAAGTGAAAATTGACAAATGAAATCAAATTTTAAACACAATGTAGTAAGCAATGTGATTTCACCTCCTGTTGATTTTCGCTTGCTGTGTCTGCCTCATATGAATAAAAATGTCCTCAACATGAAATTGTTAGGTGCGTGTGTAAGGTGATTTGGTCAATGTTCTGTATTGTGCTCAAGCTGTATCCTACTATGGTAGTTGATTTCTTCTCCATGGTTGCAAAACATATCATGGTAGGCCACTAGCATGCTGCTATCACTATCCCAGCCTGGTGGCTCTGAAAAAAATTCAACAAGCGACAAAGCGGCCGGACGGTCAGTAAGCAATATCAGATGACAACTTGGTGTCAGCCTGAGCAGTGGCCCTCGAAAATGTAACAAGTATGCACCCCGGAGTAGGGTCGTTCATACGATATTGGAAAGGGTACGGCATACCCGTAGCCATTGTTCGGAAGCGTTCCACGGAGTTCAAAGTTGCAACATGAAAGAAACCAGCTAATGAAACGAAAGTGCAACCACACGTGTCACGGTAGGTTGGTGGGCTTCTGGGATTGGTTGCGTTGACTCTATCATAATTTACGCAATTATCCAGCCTTTCTCGATCTTGGCTACTTGGCAATGTGTTAATATTGTGCAAGTGGATTGTAAGAGATTTGGTCTTTTTCGTTATGGAATGTGTTATCGGCAAGAATATTGGTGAGCCAGGCTGATCACCTGGGTGACAATTGAGATAATCATCTGGTGTATCTTTCATCCCAGCCAGCAACTTCGGCTGGGATCCTACCAAGGTTTCTCCCTTTGGTGCCATTGATAATTACCAGTGCAGGAGCGGCAAACTGCCAGTGTGCCACGACGATGGTAGCCGGAGTCGGTTCTGGAGTAGCCGCTTCCCTGCAATTCAACACAAATGTTGATGATGTTTTTATGCATCGTGAATGCACTCATGTGCATGATAAGGACCATGCCAAAGGTTGCAAAAAATCCTGATAGGCTGCTAGCAAAATATGAATGCTCATATTTTAGTTAGATGAGGTACGCATTCAAAACTTCTATATAAATCTGAATCACATTAACATGCTCTACACTATTGACATATTGGTTAGGACTTTTGGGTGATAGGGAGAAGGTTTGATTTTTTTATTTGTGCTAGCGTAGTGACCAAAGGAAGAGGGAGACAACCGCACCGGCCAGACAATTTATGAATCTCTACCCTTGGCAAAAGCTAAGCTTGGAGAAGCACGGATTTTTGCACCACTGTGCCTTGGTTTGAATATCTAAAACTGTTTGAACAGCCAGGTTGCCATGTGCCAAGCTTCAAAAACACTGCTGGAGGATAAGCCATAATGATTAATGTGAAAATGTTCTGTGCCTAAACTTCAAGTGAAGCAATCACAGCCTAACGCAAGTGGCTCCTGAGTCCTGAGTGTTGTACTTGCATTCGCATTCACACATTTTCTTCCATTGTCTATTGTTGTTTGTACACCAATAATTCATGAGATGTAACCTATTGTAAACCCACATTAAATGATAAAACGGGATACAAGTGGTACACAAAGCACTATAGGGGGTGGAGGATCAGACAACAGCAGTTTTGATTAACTGTATTTCTTGGCCGATAAGTGATGTGGAGACAAGATAATGCACCGAGTTTGTGTGGTGGTGGTGGTTCCTATATGTACCCCACAGCTGTTGGAAACTGGCTAAGAGTGTGGGAAGGATGAGGCCGCACTCCCATGGTCCTCTATAAGCTGTACACCATGTTAGTGTATGCCCGAGACACCATCAATTGCCAGGAGCCATATCAGCCATGACAAATTTGAGGCAAATTTGAGGGCTCTTTGTGAGCTTTCTTCAAGGGTGCATGGCCATCCCACATAGATGCAAGAAACTTGTAAACATAATAGAATAGAAAGGGTAAGACTGAACCTGTACTCTTATGGCACTCTTTAAGCTGGAAATGTGAGCTTTTCTTTCCTGGGCAGAACATCTATATTAGAAATGAGAGTTCCATTCCGTCACAATAGTGTATGTCCCAAGAGAAGGACTGCTTGTGTTGCTATGTGTCAGTGACAAACGCGAGAGTAAAAACCCTCAATCAAGTCATGTCAGCGTTTCCGCACCGGCATTGCCAACAGCGGACGCATCCACAAGCCAAAAGATCTTACCATTAGATAAAGCTCATCAATAGATTCACCTTATCATTGTAAAGTCTTTTGCCGCTGTTTAGTACCGACTTGCATCTTTTCATACATCATTACTTCTGCATCACGCAGTCCCTATGATCCATTTTCTGTTGATGTTTTTTTTCGACCGACCTCATTATCACCAAAATCTGTTTTGATCTACAACATATCTTCAACACCGATGTAAATATGATGTGTGAACTCGTTTTCCCAAACCAAGTGGGATAAAAGCAAGGTGGGATAATGAAGTCGATGTTGTTCTGGAGCATTATTGAGCTGACACCTTTGGTATGAATTCCTTGACTTGTTTCTCCATGTAGGATATGATGTAGTACCTATGCGTAGGAGCCCCATCAACTGATGAGCATGATGGAGTAGATGGTTTCCTTGGTAAGGCCTAACATCATGACCAGGGATCCTCAGACCAAGTGGGTGACTTTGTCTTTGCCCGCGAAGCCAAGAAAGTCTGCCTCGATGCAGTTGACTGAGCAGGCGCGAGGAGGAGGCACCAAAGAGGGTGTCGAGGATCTGGAGCATTCTTGCGCTGACCCCTTTGTGAATGCGTTGGTTTGATTGGCCCCACTAGGTGTTTTGCCGAGTACCACCCGCCCCCTTGAGCTAGGTTCCATTAGAATTCTATTGGATCCTTTGCCGAATTACCTTAACTCGTTACAAGTCAAGCTACAACTAGATTTTTGACTCATTTTTCAAGCTCTAAGGATAGTTAGTAATGCCATGCTGTTGGGATAGACACTTCAAAGTTAGAGCAAGGATGTCAATGCCCGAGAATGAAGGGAAACTGGGTTCTGGGTTGAGTTCCAATTTATTGAGTCTAAGTTGTGTGATAGTTGTGTGGGTGGGTTTCCCAATGGTCCTATTACGGAGTGCCTAATTTTGTTGTCTTGGTAAAAAGTCCAGCTACAAACTCATCTAGGGTTCCGTAAGAGATCTTCACCTTTGCTTTCTCCTGTTCAATTGTGTTCCCCAGAGGTAAAATACATGGTGCCTGAGAGGATGAAGTGCATACATACATGGTTACCCCGAGTTACAGCACTCGCTTGGTTAAGAAGCAGATTTGGCTACTGGAGTCTCTTGTAGCATGCCGTAGCGTGGGGCGTGGGCCCTCTCGTCTTCTCCCCCCGAAAAATGCCCCCACCCCCGAATCCCAACAATCCCCAAATCACAATAACCGGTTTCCATGGGCTCTATTCATAGATAGTGTGTGACTGACTGGGTATCTAGAGACACGTACCCCAGCCGCGACAGTGGCCTCGGCTATGCCAGTTGTAGTAGGTGTACACAGGGGTGTACACGTGTCACACGAAGTGTGACCTGACTGA
>JALLAU010000491.1:0-14847 GCA_036939495.1 Thalassiosira hispida | reverse complement strand
ACATCGTGCCATTGATGAATTGATCTTGTAGGTATCGGAGGCATCTTGGTGGCGCACGGGGGCTTGATGAATCGAGAAAGCAGACTAAATTTTTGGCCAAGGCCCGCTAATATCTTGTTGGTACTTACCACATACGATTGGCGTATGTAGGGAAGTACCAAACGTACTGGCAACCAGAAATTGACGTGAACGCTATCCCCTGGCACAAACAACAAACAACCCATCCCCCAAACCAACGCACCAACCCGCAATCTTCTGAGCAGCCAGATCCATGATGTGGTATGTGGTGATCACTGCTGATCGCCAGTAGAACACAGTAGAAAAGGTTTCAGTCTATCGAAACAATCATGACCAATACAGATGCCGACAAGGTGGCAGTGAAAGCTTCCCCTGCAGGGGGAATCAACTGGAAGGTGCTACTGGAGCGCTCATCATCCGTCCTGGTCGTTGCTCTCATCAGTGCCTCCATCGCAGGAATCACTGGTAGCACCTTCGCTGCCACCAACTACACCCACGAACTCACCCTCCTCCATCTTCTAGCATTCACCAGCTGGTTCGGCTGCAGCATTTGGGTCTCGTTCATTGCTGGTCTCATCATGTTTAACAATTTACCCCGACATGTCTTCGGTCGACTACAGGCCAAACTCTTCCCCGCCTATTTCATATTCTCTGCGCTGACAATATCAATAGCATTGACTTCCGCTGCTGCTCTCTACGGGCGGGACATCAAGAGCCTCATTGTAATCCTAGCGACCATCCTGTTAAATATGTTGTACTTCGAGCCGGAAACAACCCGCGTGATGGTCCTTCGACATGCCGTGGAACGTAGACTCGAGACTGGCATGAGATTGGACAGCTGAAGCCATCGGATCCTGCCAAGGCGAATGATCCCGAGCTGCGGGCGTTATCGAAACAATTTGGTGTATTGCATGGGGTGTCGACCCTGTTGAATTTATTGGCATTGGGAATTGGCTGTTTTTGGCTAAACTTTTGTGCCCTCCGTATGGGAGAGAAATGAAAGACAGGATGGCAACAGAAACATTGCATTTTACAATGAAATATGCCATCCATTATTCTCAACCTGACTCTCAAAGATGACATCCCCATGTTCTACCCACCGTCTCTTCCAGTATCCATCATATTGATGTTATTGTTGTTAATGGCTGGGACTACGTGGGGCAACATTAATGATAAGGGTTGTCGTCATTGCATCGTTGGTTAAGGCATCAACAACTCTGCCTGGGTCTCAAATAGCGAGGGGAGCTCGCATGTGGAGGTGTGTCAGTACTAAGAGAATATCTACATCTTCCTGCTTGCAATAGAACTCTGATACTGAACCCATAAAAGTAATCCAGTCCACTATGAAACATTACACTCGTTAACACACTGCCTAAATTTCTTCTTGAACTACTACAATTCTTAACGACGAATTATCTCCTCAATATCAACATGACATTTGCTGCAAATCATCCGACAATTTAGGGACATAGTGAAAACGGTTCGCCACACCTGCATTATGCACAATATAAGTAAAGTGATGGAATGTTTTGTTGCTGTATTCCTCATTGAAAATCATTTTACTAAGATCATATTCATATTCCTCATTGAAAATCATTCCATTCTACAATTGCAAAGTAGAGTGGTATATCCATCAAAGTTTTGACCTCCCATAGAAACCATTCTCCATATTATCACCTTCTTTGCTGCAAATCATTTTTTTCTGACTGGCAGTACAAAAGCTCAAAAATTGTTTCACCAACACATTATATTCCTCTGGATATTTCAAGAGATGACAACAATGCTCTGAATCTAAAAATTTGTGCTTCCAAATAATAATATGTCTCTTCCCCAATACTTCTTTTCTTCTATACGATATCAATTTCTCTATATGATGGGCAGATGCAAGTTTATCACATTGACTATACAAATACAATTGTGGAATATTCATCGTTGATTTGTCATAGCATAGGCCCTTCCAAAAGTCACGGAAGCGACGTTTCACCACATTTCCATCAAGTGATTTTGTAATTTCCAAAAAAGAATTTCGTTCGTTCGGCGAAGAAACAAATTGCAGTGCCGATTGTAAAGTATCTACTTTTCCATCGTAATATGCTGGCGCAGAGTCAAAGACTATGCCAATCAGCTTTTGCCGCAGATTGCTGTAAACATTAACATTGAAATCAGACGAATCTACTTGCTGTGCAAATAGCAGGAATCGAATCCATTCCCAAAGGAAGCAACCATTGTTTGAAAAGATGTGAAGTATGAAATGTGGAGGTTGAATGGATTGTAATTCTTGCAATGTATTGATTGCTAGGTTTTTCATCTCTGGTTGGGATGATTGACTACTCGAAGAAGAAGAAGACGGTCCTTCTGCCATTGCTGAAATGACCGATCGTGGACTACCAATCTTTATAATAGTATCGTATCCAATACGATTGTACATTTGGGTGTAGCGACGGAGGTTTCTAGGATGGCAGCCTAGCCATCCGGCGAGTACGACCACTGGTTTGTTGGTGGTGGTGGTGGCACTTTGTTGGTGGTGATTCATCGTGCAATCATCACATTCCATAATATCTCGAGACGTCTAAGAAATCAACTGTATTATCGTTTGGCCTCGTCAATGCGTTGCAGTCTAGCCAGCCAATCAAGTTTGTATCAACGCACATCATATATATCGTCATCCGATCGATCCCATCGATGCGATATTTGGAGAAGGGTGCAGGGTGCAGGGAGTCAGGGAGGATGGTGAATGGTGATCTATGGTGATCTATGGTGATGGATGATGGCTCCCATCTCAGAATCTCCATCTGGGAAAAGGCGGGAAACGCCCGCGCCATCCATTCTCGATTTTCACCAGAACAGCACATAAGAATTTAACCTCATTTTTTTGCAACGAAGAACATCGGCAAACGAAAACGGCAAGCCAACGCATTATTCCCATCAACCTAGATATTGAATAGGCAACCAATCATTTATTGTTTACTTCCCCATTTCTCTCCACACCCTCAGTCTTCAAAATGCAGGGACCATATTATAGTAGTAGTTCACCTTTGCCGCAGCTGCCGTCGCCGTCGACGGCGGTTCGTCGGTCGAAAGAATATTGCTCCATGGGAATAACAGTGGGGAACAACAACAACATCATAATGTTCCGTGATGCCTACGCAGCAACAACAACCCAATGCCATCATCGGAAGAAGCGACGTCGCCCAAAACTATACACGCCACCATGCTTCTCTAGCAGTAGTGCTGCGGTTCTATTATTTCTAATTTTGACGCTATCGAGGTCGCTATTAGCATCGAGTGCTTCAGAGTCGTTGCAACAGATGCAGGAGAACAACGAAGTGGCCATCGAAGAACACCAGCTGTCTTCCCCATTTCGTATTGTAAGTTATTTACGAGACCAATATTTGCTTTGGACTATTGACTGAGCTATGTACAATGTTCTTCATTAGCATTCAAAACCTGTCTTCATAAATTATTCCTCTAGTCTTCTTTCTAACAACCGCCTCGTTTCTTCATCTTTTTTGCAGGTAATTGATGTCGGATCGACAGGATCTAGATTGCATATCTTTGAGCTAGTCACGACAACAAAACTTGCAAATAGCTCTGATGATAACACCTCATCATCATCTGATAAAAACTCAAATACTAATACTAACGTTGAAAATGAAAGCAGTCCTCGAACAACCGAATGTCTACGTCGTGGATCTTCCAAAGCATGGACTCCCATGTCGGCATTTGCATCTACTGATGATGACAACAGCAGCAGAAGCAGCAGCAGCAATGACCATCCAAAAAGAGAACCACTCAATGCCACCCACGTAGCACACCACATGCTCCCCCTCTTCGACTACGCTTCCATAATAATCCCACACCAATTCCATCGAACCACTCCCGTCCGTATAGCTGCCACTGCCGGTATGCGTCTCCTACCCCTAGAGGAACAAACACGAGTCTACGATGCAATACACACAGGACTATTTGAGCAGGTTGGACCACCCCATGGACGATTTACATTTACGGATTTGAAACGCAAAGACGTATTGACATTGAATGGGGAACGGGAGGGATTTTATGGGGCGGTGGCTGCCAATTATTTGAGGGGGGTGGTGGATGCGGAGTTGAGGGTGATTGTCCCTCCGGATGGTGATGAAAATGAAAGTAAGGATGTCGTTATTGGAGACTGCAACATGCAACATAATGACGTAACACAAGCCGAGCAGCATGACTTTAATGATCAAGGACTGTGTACCAACAAATTTGGCATGTGCGAACAGGACGCCGAGGATATAGTGTTTGGTCCATCGCATCACTACGTATCGCAGAATATACACGATGTCAAGCGCCATGGACCATTGGGTGCATTGGACATGGGCGGAAGCTCTACTCAAATTGTATACCGACACACTGCGGATGGAAGTGGGACATACAAACCAACTTCTTTTGGAACCAAAGAAGAAAGCGGTAGTGATGAGTCGGCAGAGAGTGAAATGAGAGAGGAGTACCATGATGTCCCATCCCATCTCAATGGTGAAGAATTCTTTTCCACCTCGTATCTTTCCTATGGGGCGGATCAATTTCGTGAACGACTTTGGGATCTTTGGGTATCCGAGGCTGAGAAGAGCTTACACTCACCACCATCAGACATTATTGTTGATCACAATAATCATGGCGAACAACACAATCTACCTGTGATTTTCAACCCCTGTAGCTTTGTGGGATACCAAATGAGCTACAAGAGTTACAGTCTACTGGGAACTGGCAATGCCATCCTTTGTGCCGAACAAATCAATCGTCTCATACCACACCATGATAATGTCATTGATCTCGATGAACTCTACGATGAAAATATGGATAGTTCATTGTCAAAAAATGAAGAACAGCATCTTGGACAATCAATGAAAAGAAAAATGGTGGGAGGCGTCGAACATCCTCCATTACGTGGCAAATTCTACGGCATGTCACTCTACTTCTTCACACTAGACTGTCTCCGCGAACTTAGCGATCCGGACCATCCAATCCACGTCTCATGGCCCACACCCAGCATTGAGGAGTTGACACACGCACTCGATGCCTTCTGCGCTCGAAGTTGGCAGGGTGATTTGGAAGAGGTGCAGCATGAGGCACATGAACATACACGTGCGGAGGTACTGCCTCATCGATGTGTCGAGGCTGTGTACATGGTGACTTTACTGCGAGATGGGTTTGGGTTTCATCCGAGCTCGAGAGATATTACTTTTGCGCAGAGGGTGGAAGGGAATGAGGTGGAATGGAGTTTGGGAATGGCATTGTCCGAGTTTGCGGAGGAGAAGGGGAGGCAGAGAGATGATATGCAGTGACGATGATGTGACAGTAACGTATCAATAGAAAGGATTTGGTTAGAGATTATCACTTCTTGGATACCCGAACAAAAGCACCACTCCAAAAATGAATCACTCTGGGATGTTATCATAGAAAGCAGAGAGATGAATAGCGATCTCGACGAGGACGGCATATTGTGACACATGTATCAATAGAAGGACATGGTTGATTATTTCTTCTCGGTACCCTGAATCAAGTAGTAAGCACAACAACTTCAAAGATGAATCACTCTGGGATGCTATCATAGAAATCCATGTACCCAAAAATTGAATCCTCATCCTGCGGATCATAAGCGACAGTCGCATGAGGCTTGAATTCACAAATATTTTGCAATATATCCTCATTCTTCTTAGCCTCCTCTTCCCATCGATTGTGATTGTACGTCGGCGTGGCATTTTCAATCCGTTTGAGAATCTTTTTATTCTCCTTCGTGATGCGTTGCAATTCTCGTTTCCGCCGTTCTTTGCTTAAGGAGTGAGAATATTTGACACTGTCATTGGTGCAATCGATACCGCCTTTGAACTGGAGTGTGGAGTCACACAACAAGTGTGTTAGATGTTAAACAAGAGCCATGGGCTCAATCGAAAGCCAAAACGATGACTTTTTGAACCATAACACAAGCACTCACTCTCATTATATGCGACATTTTCTCCAAAAGAAGTCTATTCTCCGTCTCAATCTGTGCAAATCTGTCTTCCATAAGAGCATTCTTTTTGGCCTTTGTTTTCAAGTGGGATGCTGCACGCGGACATCCATTATCAATGCTGGATTTCATGTCACGAAGCTATGTATTCGCAAGAGAAGAATCGAGAGAAGAGAGGTTTGGCACTAACGCAGTGAGAAAGAGCAGAAGAGATGCATGTGCGAAAAACCAAGGTATACTGTTCGACAACCTGCAGAACTAACCTTTTGCTGATGGCGTTCCTGGCATCGCTGAATGTGACGTGTCATGCAAGCTTTGTTTTGCACGGGCATAGCCTTTCTTCCACGGTCCATTGTTGCTTGTCAAAGTGTGTTAGTCAAAAGTGGTTGCCTTGCACCCTTGTGTGATTTATGAGCTTGATAGCCACCGTTGCGCCGAACGCCGAATTCTGCATTCAAATTTTGTAAGCGTGTTTTTTTTCCGAACACATGCAAATCCTCAAAAATAAATAGATGTTTAACACAAATAAACAATATGTCGCACATTTCCATTGGTCGTTGGTGTTGACAGAAGCCATCCCTGCTCTCACTTTAAACGTGCTGTTTGAGCATTGATCGTTGAAAGGCGACCATTGTCACACCTGCCGCTCAAAACTCATTCTTTTGGAGAGTGAGCAAGGACACATTGTTTTCTCGATCGTCAGCAACAATGTACAGCACCAAGACGATTCACAAGAATATCAATCCCTATTCTCAAGGGTACACCAGCATTGGAGATCCTTATAACGGCAATAATGATAGGCTACCATCGCGGTGGAAGGAAAAGCAATTTGTCACTCAGAAGTTCCCAAAGGTAAGCTCTTTACTCGTTTGGCAATTCTCCGTTTCTCTTGGTTGTTGACTTAAGCAGCTTTCTCTCCTCCTCGCAAAAATATAGAATGCTGACAATGGATTGTTCGTGAAGCTAAAGTACAACTCGGAGAAGTACATCGAAAACTCAGAAAAGGTAAACTATTCTTTGGCACGTTGGATGTCTCTCTCTCACTACATTGCTAACATGTGTGAGTTGCTGCCACAATAAGTATTCAGCGACTCAGCCATTGGCTAACCGGAAGCTTGGATTTGGGTCTCGTGATGCAAGTAAGACGGGTGAATTCACATGCTGGAAAACAACTGAGCGGTACAGAAGCGTGGTGAAACAAGAGAATAATTTATTGGAGTCTCATCGTGATGAGAAGAAGGAAAAACGCATGCTTCAAAAGTTACCGAAGGGTGATCCGCTGCCGCCAAAAGATAGAGATGGCAAAAGCCTGGATATGCCCATGTTCATGTACGACATTGGAAGATCAACGAACACTTGGAGCAGAGCTACTAGTGGTGCTGGCTCATATGACCCGAAAGCAAATCGAGATTGTTTCTACAACCTTCCAAAGCATGCCAAGGGTGAAATTCGAAGGCTTGGCAGTCACAGGCCTAGCTCGGCCACTATCGGGCAGTTCGCATGGAAACACAAGTATGGAAGGCCAGAACATGGGTCCACCAATGGCTGCGATAAGTTCTTCGATCGAGGACACCTTGAGGTCTCAGGATTCTAACTGTTTTTGGTTCACGTAGTTACCTCAGTTAGTACCATGCCAGTTGGCTGGGCTCAGAGACTCAGTGTGTATCAAGAGAATACGTGTGGGGCTCGGTGGTGATAAATAGGGTCACAAAGTAGTAGTATCAAATGGCTAGCTTGGCTTCCACCTTCACGGGAGGCCCTCTAGTTCGTTTTTTTATCGTCTTTCGTTTATCTTGATCGATAGCTTCCGATTTATCTTCATCGTTATTTCGCATCTCAGACCCTCTGTCACTTTGGTCGACGCCCATATCAGTATTCATACCCATTTCGACATGGTCGCCAGCCAGCTGGTTCTCTTCCAGTGTAAATGAGTCTCTCATTCTCTCTGAAGCATCTCCATTTTCGGCTGAACAAATCCTTTCATTTCCCCCTCTCTCCGCACCTCTGTCACCCTGATCTTGTACTAGTTCTCTCCCTTCTCGCAACGATGGACCACCAATGCTTGCAGCCTCTTTAACAAATGGTGTATCTGTCTCATTGGCAATGGATGGGTCTTTTGCTTCACCTTCACTATCATCAGCCACACTGCTCTCTTCCATCTCTTCCATTTCACCGGCGTCTTCTTCGTCCTTCAGTGTTTGTTCATTCACACCCTCATCGTCGTCCATCTTCCTTCCCAAGTCCGATTCATCTTCATTTGTTCCATTTCTATCTTGACCTTCCTCTTCTTGTGACAACGAAGAATCAAACGTGTGGTTTTCTCCAAGGTCCGGGGGGTCGCTTGCTTGAGCTTGCTTCCAATCATCTTTGAAAGATCGCCAGAACTGCTTCACACTTGGAACGAACACTTCATTGTATAACTCGATTATGTCCCCAAATTGATCGTCATGGTCTGAACAGTTCTGGATGCGATGCAGGATCGCATATGGTATTTCTGAGCCAAGAAAATCTCTATTCATTTCCATGTACGCATCCGAAATCTTTTGAAAGTCAGCCTCTGGTGCAAATTTACTCCGTGTACACACTACAAAGTACAGGCTGCATAACATTAGTTGATCGGGATGACGATTGAAGAATATATCTGTTCGATGGTGAAGCATAGTTCTGAATACATGCATAGTCTTGTTCGACGTGCTAGCAGATGATACTGAAAGCAGCTCGCATAAAGTTGTTACGCGGTGTGTGATGACATCGAACAGTTTGTGCAGCATATAACCAACAATATTTTCTTGCGGTGAGTTTTCCTCATTGGGTTCAATGGGACATGTTCGGCGCCATGTGAGAGGCCTTTTCCTCAATGCAGTAACCATGCCTGCAAAATTAGATTCATTCGTGTCTCGTAAATCGTTGTCTGTCATCCAAATCATTCCAAGCAACATTTCTTGCAGCTGGCGAAGAATTCGGATCAAATACGAAGGGAGGGCAAGTCCTCGACTCGGCGTCAACACTCGAATAAATGTCTCCACAAGCTTGTGAAATACCATTGGACTGTGACCAATATCCTGGATTAGAAAGCACCTCCCATCTGGGTGTTTGGCCTTGCGTAAGCAGAAGTAGCACAAGGAGAACAAGGAGCTATGAAATCGCTCACTGTGCACCAACGTAGTATTTGGTGGGCTGCGAATGATTAACTCTAGTGCGAAGTAATAGAGTTGAAGAACCGCACCAGGAGTTGCATCGTCCTCTAAGACCTTGTATTCCCCCGTGTCTGAAATGAAACAGGTACCAGCTTCTTCTGAGCAGTCTTTGGTCGCAATTGTTATAAAGTACTTCAGGATAGGTAAAACGGCAGTTTTCCAGTCCAACTCTGCTATGTTCTCCTGGTCGACACTCCCTTCGGATACCGAAGTAGCAGATGACTCTGAAAAATGATTCATGAGCCATGGTGAAGGTTTGATGCTAGAAGTCGTGGAGACAAGGCAGGATATCGCTTCCCTCCATTCATTGAGACCTTTCAACTCTTGAGCTGTGGGTGGATTCTTCACCCGACTAATTTGAATGGCATGTCGAATAGATGACCGGGAATGTGATGGTTGGCAGAGTTGCCAGTGAATGGCATGTCTGGTAGACTGTGTACCCTGAGCTACTTGCTGCCCTTTGCAAAAAACGATTGCTTTCACGCCAAAGGATGTTACTTCATGTTCATCCACTGGAGGGGAACCCTGTGCAAATGGAGCAAGGATCTTTCTCTCTGGGAGACTTAGATGGCAAAATTCGTCGACCGAGTCAATGAAAAAGTTTCTCTGGAGTTTGCTGATGAACCAACCAACTTTGAGTGCCTTTTGATCCTTGGATATTGCCAATGGAGTGGTGTTCAATAATACATTAACTTTGCCCGATATTTGTCGGTGATAGTTTTCTTTTACTACACGCAGGTTCCTTTGCCGCAACTGATGAGAACTAATGAATGAAAGAAGATTACTCGCGGGGGAAGATTTCACGGAGAAGCCAACGTGGTTTTCTGGTGTGACCAGAGGGAGCACATATGATGCAACTTGCTGAGCACTGACAACGATATCCTTGTGTTGGATGGGATCATGCTTGTTAGTGACTGTTGAGAGCAAGTCTGATGTAGCTTGTAGAAGGGAGGCCTTTGCTTGCTCTCTGAAACTGATACCTCCAGTAAAGGCGTGTGCGTTAAGAATTGTGCTCAATCCAGCTGCCGCTTCGTCTACTACCGAAAGCCGAGGATTTAGCATGCCCCCACTTCCCAAACGCCTTTTCTCTGATGAGGGCGCAGAGAGAATTGGGGCCATCATGGCAGCGGTAACAAGATCAACGCATGCTGCCGCATTGATAATACGTTGTCTCCGCTCCAAGGTTTGGTCTTGAGGGCTTCGTAGGATATCCTTGGTATTTGAGGAGGTCACATTTGACGTTCGTGAAAATGCCCAGGCGAGTTCTTTTGCCACTTGCCTAATGGATTCAGAAGTTACAAATGAATCAATTCCCATTGATGCACTCTTTCGTTTCTTCTTATTTGGAGATACCTTCTTAGCACGACATGATCTGACATGATTCGAAAAACTCGCAGCTGCAGTTTTGCGATTTGGGAAGTTGAATTCTTTCAAGCAGGTGGGGCATTGATGTTGTTTCAATGACATAGTAGGCTCTCCACCATTCTCCAACGGTTCAGCCTTGGGTTCTTCAGCAACCCGTTTGATTTCGGAAACAACATCTGGGGTAGACAAAGGAGTGTCTGTTCTGGCATCATATTTCAAGGTCGAAGACCATAGGTATTCGAAGTCCATCAAATCTTCTAAGCTTTGCTGTGTGTTGGAGCAAATACAATCCAACGTATGATACAGCAGCTTTTGGAATGATTCCACATCTGATGCTGATGGCTTCGCTGTCGGTTTTGTATCATCTTCCCCCGGATCATATCCCCCCGGGATAGATGTGTTTGCTTTACTTGTAGGAGCATGACAATCCAAGAAATATTGAAACAGTGTGCTCATAATCGGAGACACCTCCTTTCTTTCCACCCATTTTTTCACGAGGTCAGAACACTGTTGTGCAATTTGTACCAAAGTCACGGGGGGCGCTACTGCAGACGACGAACTGCTAGTAGGTCCCATCAATTGGAACTGAAAACGAACAAAATTCATAGCCAATCCACGAAGTCCCCCATCCACCGGTCGTGAACGTTGCGACAACGCATCATCGGGCGCCAGGTAAGCGCTAGGGGAGGCGAGCCCCTTAACAATTGATGTCAATATGGCAGCGACGACGTTAACGTTAGTCGCAATCGTGGGAAAGTCGTCTTCGTCTATCAGCCCGGTGCATATATCGGAAAATGCCGTCCGATCCAATTCAGATAGAATCTGTAGCTCTATGCGGACGTTGGCATTGCTGGCGGCGGGGGATGCGAATGTAGTGGCGGTCGGCATGGCTGAATGAATCAATTGTGGCAAATAAAATTATGGCCATTGCGTGGAGGGGAGGTTCCAGGTCCAGTTCCAGTGAAATGTGAAATGTGAAATGTGAAATGTGAAATGGGACACGACAGGACTAGATCTGAGATGAAAATGTTCATATCATTTCTAAGGATTCCTACGTTAACCCCAAAAGATCTATCCATCCTCCTGCCTGTCCGTGATCCGTGATCCATCTTCCCTCTGTCTAATGTGTTACGATTTACGATACCTATTGTACATGACAATAAATTATCAGATTCACCTCATTCTCATTCAACATTCAACCCTGTACCCTGTTCCATCAACCATGACCGACAACTTGAGACAACGGCGCGGCAAAAAGAGCAGCGGAACTACCGCCGCTGCAGTAACATCATCGGCATCATCTGCAGAAGCAAAGTCCGGTGAAAAACCTGTCACGCCAATCGATCAGCTTCATAGTGCACAAGCCAGGCTCGCCATATCACGTGATCGCACCGCCGACCTTCATGATGCATGGAGGGGGCAGCTTTTTCGACTTTCCATCCTCGTCATTTGTGTATCAATCTACCAGCTTCAAACTTCCATATCTGCCTGTATCCGCGAGATTAAGGAAGGGGAGGCAACATTTGCTGGCGCCGAAGTCATGAAACTCATCTTCGCTGACTCATTCTATGAGCTGCTGGGGGTATTCATAGCATCGTTTCTGGCGTACTTTCTAGCCCTCACAACGATCATGCCGATAGGATTGGACCATTGGACCTACATGCTTTCTAGTGCATTGGTTCCTATTTGCCTGGGTCTCTTCTTTCACTCAAAACAACTGGGGTGTATCGCAGGCGCAGGGGAGGGCGATGAAATCGACAATACTGACGAGGAGGAGTCCACAAAAGACCAGAGACATCAATTCCCGGCGGTTGTCGTATATCACACGATTGTTACGGTTGCATTTTGGTTCATGAAGAGCGGAATGAAACAATGCGAAGATAATGTGAGTCTAGTAAACAAATCAATAGAGGACTTCACAAGAATGGACAACAAGATTCAGCAGAAGGCGGCATTGAAGAAAAAAATGAACAGTCGACCCAAAAAGAAGTAACCTGTCCAATGTGGAAAATGCTCAACAAATAATGCGAATGGAGAGTCAGGACAGAGCTCCAAATAGTTGATTGTACAAAGGATATGCTCGTCATATTATAATGAATTAAATAAACGCAGACACTTCGCAACGAAATGTCTTGTTGTTGTCGCCATTATGTTTCTTTCATGCCACGCGGCAAGCCCCGCAACGATTATGTGATACAAGGCGACAGTTGGAGCACAAGTATCGTTTCAAGTCTCCGTCGACCTTAGTCTGTGACTTCTTGCTCCTACAAATGCATCATTTCACCACTTTCGACTTATCTTGGCTCAGTGGCTTAGATAGTTAAGAAGCCTGAGAAAGAGATCCTTCAGGCGAAATAGTTGAAGTATAGATATTGTAGTACAATATGATAAAGTGAGTGGCCTTTGCAAACCAAAGTACCACGTTCTATCTGCCAGCAAGCATGGAAAGACAAAGAGACAGCAACGCAAATCTCAGATAGGGGCTACTTTGTTTAATAAAGACATGGGCATCAGGTCTTCTTTATTGCAATGTCTATCCAAGGTACGGGTACTAAGCCAAAAGGAAGATTGCATCAAAGGAGTTGTTGATTTGATCGCCGCGATCGTGCAAATAACAAGCCAAGACGATACACTTCTTCACCGTTTTCGTGAGTCTCATCTAAAAGATCACAGTCTTTATGAAGTAATCAAAACGACACTTGCTAAAAAGCAATGCAAGGAGGTAGAGGAAAGGAAACAGATTGGACTAGATATGACATGGCGGAAGCATTACAATGAGTTGGTCAAGTATGGAGGCGAAAGAAGGATGGGATGGTATATTCTTTGTGGAATGAGATCGTAATGCTAATGCTCCATCTGGGTTATATCATTGGTGGAGGAAACAAGTCGGTTTCCACCCTGATTGGAAATACGATGATGAACCATGGAAAAAAGAAGACTTACGACTGCTTGGGGTAAGCTTCAATAAAAAGAAGATTGAAAAAAGCAATTTCGTCAAAGGGTGACCACATCATTGCTGAGGAAGCGAAAGCCAAGGGAAATAAAAAGGAGGATATGATGCAGACATTGAGTGGATTGAACAATTTGTTCTGAGTTAGAGACAAAGGAGCACTATCATCAGAAATTCTGAGATGTTGGTATTAGACCCATCTTCACTAATTTATGTCTATTAGTAATCCCCCCAAGCAGTTGCAGCTGGAGTAAACTCTTGCCACTTTGCCTTCAGGAAAATTGTCTAACTCCACTATTGTTTAGTCCCCAATGAAAAAAGTTTGCTTGCATTTTCAACTTGTGTGCTTGCATCTGTAAATTTTCGTCATATATCTAATATCTTTACAATGAAGTCATGCCCACGACACATTTCTACTTGTGAGTCTTCAAGCTCGTACCACTTGAGGAAATAAGAGGTAACCAGAGGCAGTCTGGCAATCTAATCGCCGCAGGTACCCTTCCCTTTATTCCACTTGCAACTAGCATCCACACAACCACTCTGGTTTGCAAAACTAGAGCAACCAGGGGTCGCCGTAGTGGTTGCTGCAGTCGTAACAGGAGCTGTATACAGAATGGCAAAAGACACAGGAGGACACATTAGATTTTCATCGATTGGGTATCGGCATTCTAAAAAATATGTATCAAGACTTACGCGAGGCAGTAGAGGTTGTTTCGGTCAAACATGCACATACTATTGGTGTTGTTGTTGTTGTTGTTTGGGGCGGCTGAGTAGTAGTGGTAGGAACTGCTTGGCATGTCTTGTCCCCTCCACCAATGTTGATGCAATCACCGTAACAGCAGGGAGTTCCGTTTCGCCCACTGCTGCACGAACCACCAAGTAGTGCACAACTCTCCATGCCTCGAAGGACTACCTTTTCCTTGAGTTCACGACGACCAAACAGGAGGCTGCTCTCGGTAGTAGGGGCGGTTGTACAACCACATGGGCTCAAATCCACCCCCGAGCAAGGGATAGTATTGTCATTAGAACAAACACCATCCAGTTCAGATGTAGTTGATAATGATGGAAGCGGGCTGGAAGTGGGATCCTTGCTGGGAGAAAGCGAGACAGTGGGAACCAGAGTTACAGGTGCTCCTGTTGGCGCTCCTGTCGTCGGTGCATCAGTTACAGGGCTGTGGCTGGGAGGTGCAGTTGGAGTCTTCGTTGGCGCATCAGTTACAGGACTGAGACTCGGTGATGCAGTTGGATTTTTCGTTGGCTCCGGAGTGACAGGTGCATCAGTTACAGGGCTGTGGCTCGGCGGTGCAGTTGGAGTCTTTATTGGCGCA